>JAGDQP010047436.1:0-15028 GCA_022664845.1 Lepisma saccharinum
TGGATATAACCAGAACTAGGAGAAAGCCTGTTTGCAGTTACATCTTTTAGCTAGTTCGAAGTGATTCGTAACAGTGTGTGCTTATATATCAGGAACGTACAGTTTGAGTTTACTCATGTCTGTTCACTTAAATTGTATATTAATGTCGCCTTATTGAGGAAATTTCTGTTTTACGTGTGTGCGTAGAAGTGTGTGTGTGTATATGTGAATATTATTTGGTTCTTCTATCTAGGTATAAAGAAACCACTTGCGTCCACGTACTTTTTATCCATATTACCCAACAACAATGGTGATTACTTTAATAGGAAGTTAATGGAAATTGTCAAAATCATTGGAAAGAAAAAGTATACTACGATGTTTTATTAATATTTGCATAAAGCTTTCTCAAATATTTGCTGAAAATAAACTGAGTATTTGTGCGAATTACAGACTGACTTTTGGAAGAAATTCCTAATTGCTACTTCAAAGTCTCAAAGTCTTAAATTCCCTCAGCAACAATAACGTGTACTCTTTATCATGTACTGAAAAGTTTCTAACAGTTGTGCGTAGTTAGAGAAGTGATGCTAAATACCAGGACCAGCAGAACTAGTGATGCGGAAGTATGTGGAGCCAAAAAATCTTCTTTAAAAAGCAACGAATTTGTAGTTGTAAATCCCTTGAACATTTTCGTTGTAAATTTTATATAAACTAGAGAACTTGACTCTTTTCTTGAAAGCTATTCTTTAGATATTATTGGCGTAATAAGGCTGATAGAAATGTAGTTTTGTACGTCAACAAAGTGGTAACGCAGGATTCTAGGTTATCTTCTATCATCGTCATCATTCTGTCAGTTGTGGTAGGTTCTTTAGAGCAGGTTTAGTTTTCTCCATTTCTCTCGGTCCTGGTGCTTTGTTGTTTGTCTCTGGGTAGGATTTTGTTTCTTATAATACAACCCTACCTAATTGTATCTAACGTGTCCTTTCCTCGTTTCTCTTCCACTATCAGTTAGGCGTAATCAATCCTTTTTCTTCCCTCACTTACTCCTTAAAATTCTTTGTTATTACGTTTACATGTCAAACGCTTTCAATCTTCTTCTATTAATCCTTCATAGAGTCCTCTGACAAAGTAACCCTTTGTTTATCGGCCCACAGAAGACCATTTCCTTCTATGAACATGGCTCTTTCGTTATGCCTATTTTAACCTTCACATCCCTTCCACAAATTATCTTCAATTACTACGTGTTAATAAACGAAGAATAAAATGTATTCTTGGTAAGCAATTCCGTATCACAACCCTAAACAAAGTCATCACATTTTATGTGCATGGAAATATCACTATGCATGTAATGTGTGTGCTAACTCGAATTGGCTTATCACTGACAATGAAATAGAATCTGTAACAACATTTCCTGGCATCTGAGAACTTGTTTGATCCTTCACACGAAACCTTACGTCAGATTATACCTACTTTATGAATGGTCAGCTTCAAGGAAACAACTTCTGGTCGTGTACGTGAGTGCATCGCATGTGAGAGTGTCTATAATAATGACATTGAATATGAAAGTGTGTGAAAACGGGAAGTGTTTTAAGTAAGTGAACAAGAAGTCTACAGTTACCATTCTCGAAATAATACCAACCTTGATAAAAAAGTTGTTTTTTTTTTTTTACAAAAAAGAACTAAGCATAATTTATAACTCCTGGAGAGAAAAAAACATATGTCCAGGGTGAACAAGGGCGAAAGACGGAAGAGTTTAGGCTAGCACCCATGGCAAAATCACGCATCTTCTTCTTTTCTACGTTATCACGCAAAAGGAGGGAAAAAATTGTTGCGCAAGTTTCAACATCAACCGCTGGAGGAGCCACTAAAGGGGCCCTATATTGACAAGGTAACAATTGTAATATACTCTATGGTTTTTTTTTGTTTCCTTTTTTTTCGCGTTTGACCACAGGAAAAGAAAGGACAGACACGAAAGAGGTGGAGCAAACTAAATAAGTGGGATGCAACAAATGAAGGAGATTTAAGGCAGCATAAAATAACAGCACAAAAAAATCTGGGTCATGAAACCGAAGGTCACGCTAAAAATGGTTGTCTGAGATCATTATCTACCTACAAAATTGGAATTGCAAAAAAAAAAAAAAAAATGTTTTTATTTACAAAATAACGTAGAAAAGTTTTATGGACGTTGGAGGACAAACTTTATGGACAAATTTGATAACTTGGATATACAGAACTATTTTTTTTATAAAAAGGCTTGTTTGAATCATAAATTATATGAATCAGAAACGCTCAGGTCACATACAAAATGACAAATTGAACATTCTCTAAAGTAAATAACGAAAGTATTTGTCCTCCTACGTGTATTACACATGAAACCGTCGTGTAATAACGCTACATATGAAATTTTAACGACAGTAATAATAAAGTACAACAGTGTCGAATGCGTCAGTAAGACAAATATTTGTCAGCACATCAATAAGAATGAAACTTTATAGCAATTTTTTGTTACAGTCTGTCAGGACAAATTTTAATACTTCACTCTGTCCGTACAGCGAACTTACTTCATTCCCAGTATTCGGGCATTCATGTGGTGTGTCCATTGGACGATACTCTAAAGAGGGCCACGGTGGATCAGTTGGTAGAGTGCTCAACTCTGGTGCTAGGGATGGTCGGATCAATCCTTGCTCATGCCATGTGGGCTTTGTGGTGGACAAACACCGTGTGCGTGGATTTTCTTGGGGTGCTCCCATTTCCTCCCACTTTCTTCATTCCACCAATTCATCCCACCATTATCCATACGGTCTGAGCCATAGTTGCCTAAAGGCCTTAAAATAAATTCAAATTTACTGTAACGTGCTGGAGCTCTCGATTGCGTTAACCACTTCCGGTATAACTTTAATTTAGCACTTGTTGCTGTGTGGGCTGTTTTTTATTTACATTCTTTTCTTTAGTTCACAATGATTCGTGGTGTCATCAAATCTTGGAACGTTAATTGAACTCATTTTCCGACGTCATAGAATGATGAAATTTTGCAGAGTGACGTAAGTCCGGTGACAATACAACATTCCATTGTTACCTTCATATATTCCTATATATTTATATATTTTAAAAGCAAATTTTAATATTTTTTTTATTCTGAACTTCTTTATCGTAAAATAAATACTAACCTGCAACTAGCTTGGGTTTCCTGGTTGCATAACACTTTAGGATTTGGGTCACAAAACATTTAGCTTGAGAAAATGTATCCGAACATCGAAATAACCCGAAAAAAAATAATAAAGAAACTTTCTAAAGACATTCTTTTCTTAATTCGTACTAGAAAGTAAAAAAATAATAATAATACTAATTTTGTTTATGCATGACTAAAAATAAAAGAATGGTGCGCGTCATTTCAAAAATTTATAAAGTGACTATATGAGAGCGCGCCTCATGCTTTTCTTTTTAAGCATACATAAACAAAATTATTTTTTTAGTTTTTGGTACGAATTAAGAAAAGAATGTCTTTAAAAAATATATTATTTTTTTATATTTATACCTTAATATTTGGAAATATGAATATTACTTATAGGATGTAGTAACATGCACAGTGCAGTATGTGCATAACTCGAGAATTAATACATAAAAATATAACATGACAAACAGCAACAGGAAATATATAAAACTGAGTACGTTAGATTTCAAAGTTTGATTCATTTTGAATTACTGAAAATGAACAAAGTTAATTGTTTTCTCTTGTATCCAGCTTCGGATACTAATCGAGCACTCCAGTATGGTTATATACAGTGGAATGGGTACGAGTAAGTCAAACCTAATATTTCATCATTAAAATGTCCGTTTTCTGACGTCAAACCCGGCTTACCGAGATTCCGATACGAATACGCTTGCACTGTGTTAGCATGTAGGTAATTTTCTATTCATTACAAACATTAGGGTATGGATGTTAACACTGCCTTAACGTATGCACACCTATGTATATACTCCTTTAAAAGAGAACATGTGTATAAGAAACTTCATGTGATATCACAACCATGTCTCCTTGTCACAAAAATAAATAAAAAAATCATTAAAAGATTGGTTATCTATAAAGTGTAATCTGTAAGTTTTCTAGTAATTTGTAAATTGAGCTTTTTCCTTCTTCTTCGTGAAATGAATAAATTGGTTCAGTGATAACTTCTCCTATATGTATTGTATAGTTATCGACACGAGCTCGAATGTTTGATGAGCTATACATTTCATTATAAATATTTTGACGTCCTATAGAAAAGCTTTTGTATTTCTAACGTCGAAATCTACTATTTACGTTTACTAAAATGGGCTCTGAAAACACTACATTCAGTGGTTCCGCACCGGGTTTGAACTTAAGTCTTTATGCGCAGAACAAAACGAAATGCTTGTTGTTAATTATACAGACAGGACCCTTAAATTGGGCATGCTAACAGGTTTTTCTTTAGATTTTGCTTAACATAACAAAGTAAAATTCAGCAACAATGTTTAAGTATTACGTAAGTATTCAAGAGGGAGTGTTTTAAGCATTGCTTATTTTATCTGACAATGAAAGCAGTTTCGATAGATTTGCTTAAAATATGGTGACCAGAGCTTCTAGTTGAAAACCATGGAAATTTTTTAAAATTATGTAGGCCATGTAGGCCTACATGTAGGCAAAGATACAATAGTTCCTTACAGTACAGTACATTCCTCATTACTCTTCTATTTACATCAGGCAGACGACGTATGTGCAGAATCCAGTTTGAGTTCATATTTGTTACGTTTCCACATTTCTTGATAAGTTCTCTATCCCTTGGCATTAACTCACAAAACTCCACACACGGGTTTATACTTATACAACACTAGAAATTTTGCTTCCAGTATATTAATTTTCTATTTAACTCTTCCGTCCATTGAATGTTCATGTAGGAGAAAATTCTGCATTGCTAAGATGGAATTGCAGACATGTGCCTACAAATTCTGTGTAATTCAGAATACTGTTCGGAACGTCCGCATTCACATGAAGAAATTAACCTATTTCATTTTATTTTATTTTTTGTGGCAAAGTTTGTCTCTCCATTCTTCTTTCTTACTTGTTAGACTCCAGCATTTCATTCAGAACGCTCATTTACTCAAAGAGAAGATTTTCATTGATTTCGGCTTCAATTTCTTTGAGATGTTTCGATAAGTATCCAGGAAAACACATCCAAACTTAAAAATGATTTCTTGCTTGCAAAGAAAAAAAAACCGTCGCAAAGTAGTAGCGGGACACCGGGAAGAAGGTTGAGAAAACATGTACAATCCTGGTTTTCCTGGACATCTGGTCACCCTAGCTTAAAACATATAGCATAAATTTAAAAGAGTTAAACTTTTTTTGAACTACGAAATAACGATAAGAAATTTGACAAATTTTACGTAATCACATGGGAGGGGGGGAGGATATCTGCTTATTTGTGGGTGTCTAAAGTTACTAAAAATGTGCTTAGGGAATACTTGAACGTCCCGTAATATCCTGTTTTGAGTGCCTTTTTGTTATTTTTGTACAAACGTACTTCGTGTTAAATCCAGTAAAAATTATATTTCGTGAATTGTTTTCTTTTGAAGTTTATACTGTGTTCTGATATAGCCTAATAATGTTCTTACCGTAGTTTGTTACTTAGATTAGTTTAGGTTTGGGTATATTAGCTTACTTTTGATTAGTTTATACGTAAGTTAGTTTCCGTTACTTTACTTTAGATATAGGTTCTAATATTTACTTATAGTACTATGAGTATAGGTAGGGAAGAACATGCTTCGGTCAAGTTGTAAATCTCTCACCGTTAATTGGAAAATTTGTGGGCGGGGCGGAGGGAGGGGTGAATAAAAAAGAATACTTGTTTTGAAAACTGGAAAGGGTAATTTTGAAATTAGTGTAAGATTAATTTCACATGTAGAGGCTGTGAAAAAGCTTCTTATATATTTTAAAAGTAATTTTTAAATCTCAGTTGAGTTTAATCGTGATCTTTTGTGTGTGTATGTGTGTATTGTTTCGCTCAGATCTCTATTTGAACAACTTCTTGAATAATAGTTAGGCCCCCTACACACTTTTGTACTCAATTACAGTGTATCGACAAACGTTTTAACGTTCTTATGGAAGAAATAAGTACAAGTTGAAAGGATAGATCCTAATCCTTTCGGTCAGAGCCATTTTTTTTTTTTAATCAAGTGAACTACAAAGATAATATTCAATTTTTCACGTTTCTACCTACATATAGATGCTGAAGAAATTTAGTGTATAAATAAGTGAACGTTAGTTTCTGCATGACATATTATAAAGTAAATATACACAAAAATGTTTTAGAATATCACTGACAAACTAAGAGTGCAATAGCTGTTAAAACTCACCTATAAAAAGAAATGACGAACTTATCATTATCCCTTGTAAACATTGCTTATACTTTTAAAGTAAAAAAGTTTTTTTAAAATTCGAAATGATCTGATCAAAATATGTAAATTATGTGTATAAGTGTGCAAAATATATCTGCCTACTTGCTAAAAACACTTTCAATTTATTTACTTTTTTTTTTTTTAGAAAGTAACAAGCTTTTTCGTCAGACCCGTTAATTGCTTCCTAAGCTTTTTAATCGATTATTTTTTAATCCTTTATTGATTTTGTTTTCAAACGAAGTGTGTAGTGGTGCTCTAATGGTCAAGTTTTATCCAAATGTTTTGTTTTATAGTTATTTTAGCCTGCTTTTCTTAAAAAAATTAAGAAGCAGTATGATATTATATTTCGTTTGTATATACACCGTATAGCTTTTCCAATTGTAAATTGATTTAAACCAAATTTACAGTCTCCGCAAAAAGTGTTTTAAGACAAATTAATCTGATTTAGTTAATGATCTAGGAACAAAATGGTTAGGTCAGCGTCGCCGAATCTCTGAGCCTTAATCTTGGTTGGGGTACAAGATACATAACAGTTTACAGGATTGTGACCGTCTGAAGTCATTAGATACTAAAATTGCTAAAAATGACAAACATTATTGAAGTTTTAATACAAAGAAAATATTTAAATGTTCTTAAATAAAAAATATTTTCATCTAATAATGTGTTGTTATGTCGAAACCCATTTATGTTACATAAATCTACAAATGGTAATACAAAATACTCTTATTATCAATCATTCCTAAGCACCTATGATTTTTCAGTTTGTTACAAACGACAATATATAAGTTTTAACACCAGCGTCCAACTTCAACCAAATTTGAAACGACTATAGTATTAAATGACAAAGTTATATTTTGACCTCCCTCAGAAACAAAATTGCTTACTTCTGGAACAGTGCGCTTTTTGTCTTACGTGTTTAATACAATATTAACAAAAGCACTGCAACAATTTGCTGCCACTGTATTCTCAAATGTTATGGTTTTTCTCGACAATTGAAACGGGTTGTGGATTTTATTTAGGCCTATTTTGCATGAGAATTTTAAATGATAAAGGGCGGTGTTGCAGCACTGTTTCTTCCAAATATATTCCGAATAATGTGTTAGAGATTAAACGCAGAAAGTGTTGGCATCTTGCACTGCTTATGACGAAGGAAAGGGTCTAACTCAGTGGTAGGCCGTTGGCTTAGTAATCGAAAAATCCCAGCGGTCGACCATCCTGACTGAGGTTTCTCCAGGGGTTTTCCTCAGTCACACCAGGCAAATGGTGGATGGTATCAACAAACTAGGTCCTGGCCGACTACCTTCCAATGTGCTCTTTCCCACCTTATCCCGGCCTCAGCCTGAGATGTTTAAAGACCATAAATAAAAATTCAAGCCATTCTTTGTACATTTGTAATCAACAGAATGACAGCTATCGGTTAAGCCTGTCGCGAGTATGAGGGATGAAGTTCCTCGACAAGCACTTCTCAAGGAAGGGGACTATAGTAGTGGCCAAAATATTGCTTTAGGTACCATTCTGGAATTCGCCTGGTGAAACTGAGGTAAACCGCATTTAGGAGGTTGGGGGGTTTATCGTGAGAATTTTATACTAAACGTTTCGTTGCAACAGTCCCGTTGTGTATGATATACTTTATGAAAGTGTTTGGTGGTATGGTAAATACAACAAATGATAAAATTTGATTGTTTAAAAAATAAAGAAAATGAAAAATAAACTTGGGTATCTCCTTTAGGTTTATTTATTTATTTGTCAAGCCCCAAACACAGCTCAAATATTCTTACATTGGAGACAACACAACTAGAACAATAACACCAAGGGGAAGGATTTGAGAAGAAAAGAATCTTGCCTTATAAGGTACCGTTCCATCATTTGTCTGGTGGAAAAGAGGAAAACCAGGAACAACGCCAGTCAGAATATGTGGTTACTGGGCTCGAAACCACGACTTCCCAAACGCAAAGCCAACAACTACGGCCGACAGCCCGGTAGCAAAATTCATTTCAGTAAATCTTTCCTGGTTTTTGAAACTATTTAATTATGTAAAAGGGTTTAGAATTTGACGTAAATTCCAGAACATTTTGATTTTATTAAAGATACATTACTGAACGGAGAAACTATGGACATTTCAAAATATCGCGAACTATTTTTGGCGACTTATTTCTAGGTTTATAAAGGACAATTCATAGAGGTGAGAAGGGTCTTGGATTTTGATGAGATTCCATGACTGGTTATCTTCGGTATCGTCCTAGAACATTTTGTTGTAGAGAGACCAAAGAAACAAACAGAAGTGAATCCTAAAGTGGTCATCAAAACACAACCTATAATTCTGTCATTTCTTTGGTCTTACTACGAAATTACATATAAAACTAAACTAAGCTTTACTTTGAGAAAATACATTTATAGGCAGAACCTTTTCCTTTCTCAGCCTTAAAGGCCACATATTCTTCTTTATTGCATAATTTTTCATTATTGCGAGATTATGTTTATTCCTCGTTATCTTTTATTTTCTTAATTCTTTATGTAGGGTCTATTAATTTCATTTCTGAAGTTGAAAACGAATCAGGGAGAAACTACGATTGAAGTTCGTGAAAGAATATGTTAAAAATTAATTCAATGGAACTGTCAAAAACCGATTATGTTGCAACCAAGGGGGCGGATTTAATTCTTATTTTACTGGTTTTAACAAAATTTAGATGCTATGTAGAAATATTAACATTTATTCTAAATAGTATTTTTCGTTTAGTCGGGACTTTAGCGATGATCATTTTGAATTATTTTCAGAGGAACACTCCTTGGTAACTAGAAGATGCTGGAATAGGTCATCAATCACTACTGGCGTTAATTCAGAGTAGAATTGAAGATAAATTAAAATTTAATTTTGGAATAATTATTGTTAGTGCATTATAAATCCATTTAAATAAATTAGACAACAGAATCTATTGTATTAATTTAATTTTTTTACAATTCATATAATCACATTTTAAGTAAGTTCAGAAATGTTTAAAAATTTCAGATTCCTCTCCACTATCTTTCCATCAAAAAAGAAAAGCGTGAATTAAACTCAATAATAGAACTGAAAGGAGATCTTCCTTGTGATGTGTCGTTGGATAATTATTTATCGCCCTTGACAAAGATTTCCTCTTGTGCTGACATTTAAAGGACAACGTGTCCCCCCTTACTGTCTATCATTAACAGTTCTGGTGTATTCTTGACACGAACCAGTGGAGGTTCGAACATTATATAAACGCCTACATAACGAAACTTATCACGTAGAGGACTTTTTTTTTACTTACTTACTCTATGAACCTTCTATTTGTTTTCTTTTCTTCCGTTCTCTCGGGAAAACGTACTTAGAAAATGAACAATATGCAGAGAACTGAAGGATAAATAGAGAAACTTGTAACCTTAGAAAGACAAATGTCTTCCCGCTTAGCGCTCTTTCTGTCTTCACGGAGAATCAACAACCAATAACAAAAGTTAACTCCGCTTTGTTTTTAACTGTGAGCACTATTTTTTCATACAACAGATTTAGAAAATAGTAACCAATACTCTTGTTTTCTCAAATAAAAAGTACCTCTTTTTAGGTACTTTTTCATAGCCACACCCACTACCACACAGGAGGGAAGAGCCATTACTACGGAAACATTTTAGTTATACACTATGCAGTGTTGGAAAAAATCTCTTCGTTAGTTGACTGCGTACGTTCTATCTGATGGAATAACATTCATAACCAAGAGGTAACTCTGCGCAGACCGAAGAACGGACCTCTGCTCCGTAGCCGTTCTCAGTATTTTGAGGAAAATGACAACATTAAACATCACCCAATAACTGCATGTCGCAACTCGAAAACATTCACTGAATCACTTGGAAATAACGCCACTCCCCGTGCCTAGATGTCGCGCACTATAAGATAACACACATTTCATTCCAATCACGTTAAAAACTAATAAATTATATTTTTTTTTACTTTACTTTTAGTTCCGAATGAGGGCTCTATCTGGAAATGTAACGTGTTTACAAGAAAAGAACACCGAAGAAATCTTTGCGAATATCATTTAACATTTTCAGTGTCTGTTCTTGACAGAAAGCCTTTTCATTTGAGTCCATTTTTTTTTCTTATGCTGTAACGTGACAAATGAGAAAAGTTGTGAATAATGGACGAAAACAGAAAATTTGAATCACAAAAGATGCATAAAATTTACCTCTTTGGCAATTTTAAATGTATATTTATGTTTTATTTGACAAGCTGAATATGCATTATTCCCAATCATACTCCGTTATGCCATTAAGTGCACCAGGGGAGACGTTTACATATCACCTGAAAGTCCGCATTCTATTTTTTCTGTATATCATTTTCTGAAATGGAATTGTCCCAACTATAATATGAAAAAAGGATGAAAAGTCAGTGTTATGCAGACTAAAAATGTACCATGCTGACATTTCATGAAAATTCTATGCAAAGAAAATCAACCACAATTTTATCTGTTTCCCATTTCTCGTGGTCTCATTACGCAATGAAGACCTATTAATCTTGTCATGTTTGTGTGATATACTACTGAAAGATTCCAAGACTTTCTCTTGTACAGTAAAATAATGTGTTTTTTTAGGAAGTTAAAATTAACAAGCTATAAAGTAAGATTATATTACGACTTGGTCGGTCCTTACCTAACAAACTGTTTTAAACGAACTAATTAGTAAATCAGAAGCCGGAACTAAATTTGATGTTATTAAGGTCAGGTTCAACAATTACATGTTCCTTGTAAGTAGCGATATATCTTCTTGGAAAATACAGTTTTAAAGATACAAGTTGTGTCTTGTGTAAAGATAAAGTGAGTATAATAATAATAATAATAATAATAATAATAATAATAATAATAATAATAATAATAATAATAATAATAATAATAATAATAAATAGGTAATGGTTTTAGCGACAAGTCACACATTGTTGTAGTTATCGAAAATGAAGATGAGGTAAGTTGTGAAGACCCGAACGCGATATATCCAAATTCACAGATCTTCGTAAAGTACAAAATACCGCAAATGTCGTAGTATCACCTGATTAAACACATCTAGATGGGGAAAATCGAAGACGGAGCTAAAGAGGCCGTTGGGAAGACTGAGGGCAATATTAGAAGGGCATTGTTGGAAGGGCAACATTAGAAGGGATCTTCGAGAAGTAGGCGTTGGTGATCAAAACTAGCTTGATGTTGCCCAGTGTAGAATCCAATGGCGAACCTTTGTTACTGCGGCGATGTAATTACGAGTTCAGTAATTCAAAGAGTTACTTCGATAAATAACAGGTACCGCCTTCGAGTGAGTGAATTGTCATTAACGTCCTAAACGAGCTGGTGACCTTATGAGGATAGACCCTATAGTTTTTGATAAAGTGGACTCCGAACCATTTCGTTCAGTGGACCCCGATGGGAATTACACCCGTGGCCACGCACACAGAATGCGAGCGCGCTAACCTCTCAACCCCTCTGTGGTCATAAGAACCTCGAATCTAAAGTTATCTCTATCTATGGTATTCAACTGTATACGCTGTAGGCGGATTCACAAAGAACTCAATTGGACTGACTGACTTATTTATGGTCTATAAGTATCTATGGCTCAGGCCCTGATTTACAAGAGGAAGAAACGCGACAAAATTAATAAGTTTCTATTATGTAACGGGTCCAAAATTTTGGTTCATTTTGTCACATATCTTTTTATGAAATGTAATCATGGTGCACTTTTAGTCTGTATAGCACTGGCTTTTCTTTGTTTCTATATATATTCTTTCTTTATATATATATAAAGCACAGCCAAATTCAATCCGCTACTAGATGAGGCCTCTCCCAGAGAAGTGTTGGGAGAGGAGAGCCGAAGTTATCAATGTGATCGCCACTGTCTTTTATTCACAGCAGCTCCTCAATTGCATTACGATGCTGGGTGGGTACCGTTTCAGACCATCCCGCTTTGGAAAGGATTCTTTCAGAGAGAAGGGAATCGAACCCAGAACCCCAGGATCAGCAGTCAGCGATGGTAATTACTAGACCAGCGGAGCGGTTATGTTCAAGAAAACAACACACGGAGAAAATAAATCCTGTCTCTCAGACGGAATGTTTAAAATGCCCTCCATGGTACACTTAAGGCAATATTGGACTGAATACGATGCATATTCAGTGTCAAAAAAAGCATAAAAAATATGCCTCTAAGCATTTTGTGTAAGGGTACGTTTTGTGCATCTTTTGTGATTCAAGTTTTCAGTTCTCATGAGTTATTCCCAAATATTTTCATGTTTCATGTTATAACATAGAATACAATTTGAATGAAATGAAGACATAAAACAGCACACTTAGATTCTTAGGAAATGGCCAATATAAGTTCTTTCAAAATCCGAAAGTTCTACAATCTGACAACAGTGAGCGAAATATGTGGAAAGGACTAACGTATTCAAAGTTTATTTTAAATTATATCGAACATAGTCTCGATATTCTCTTATTCTACAAGGACTTAGAAAGTGTAGCCATCGGTCACTCTCTATTAATCTAAATGTAAATTAAATTAATATTAATTCCATACATAAACAGAGGAAAATTTCGTAAAATTTGAACCCATGAAATATAATTATGTCGAAAGAAGAAGCATTTTGAATACCAACATCAAACGTACTTACTTTACATTTATTTCGGAATAATTAATTATTTTTTTGTGAAACTAAAGTCCAAGCCGAAAACAGCAATGCGCAACAGTTTTATATGTTGTGTCAAAGAACAATCACAGAGTTTAAGTTCTCAGTTAAATATTCTGATAGCATAATTTTAAAAACAGAGAAAAAAGTTGCACAATCTTAAATTGGACGCGTTGTTCATATATTTTCTTTATCTGACTAATCCCACTAACTTGGAACATTTTCTGTGTATCGTGTTATGCATTTTAAATTCATAATGTTGATCTTGTGCAATAATGAGCACGCTCGCACAATATATCAGAGACTCTAAAGATTATACATACATCACTGTATCAAATAATGTTCTTAATATGCAGAATTCATTTTCAGGAACGTAATCTCTGTATAGGGTAAACTTCGGAAGTTCCCGAAACATTGCATTTTACACAGCCATTTACGCAGAATGTAGGTAGAGCTCCTGGAGTCAGGTGGTGGCAAAAATTTTAACTCAACAACTTAGTAACGCCGTGGCACTACAAAATACAATGTATCACGAAATTAGCAAATGTCATATCACCAACTATGACTCCATAGATATACCAATGAAGTATATATTGTCTGTCGTATATACAAGTTTTTCAACATAACTTACGCCCTTCTACATTGAAAGAGACAATTATATAGTGTTTCAGCGATCATGCTGTTATATCTTTACTCCAAGGTTTTATAGAGTGTTTGTTTATTTTGATATTACTACGGTAAAACACTCAAATAACGATGATGGATCTGTTTTGATCTAGAGTGAGTTCTATCGGATCCTTGGATCGTCTAGTGCGATCGTTAACTGAACCCCTGTGTGACTTCAAAATTGCGGATGATGTGGACTCACTTTGTTCTTTCGCAATTTCGTCTTATAACAGAGCAATGCATTAGATAATAGATGAATGGTAGCTAGAAATGATCGGAAGACAATTGAACAGATTTCAGGACGATACAGAATATGCCACAATTCACCAATACCTAAAAAAAAAGTTACATTGAATACATGACTTGGGACATCTATACTATTACAAAATTACTTGAGAGTTAATTATTTACTATTAAAAATCACTCAATTTCGTTTACTAAAATGTATTAAAAAGTATAAGATCTAATCATGCTTTTTTTTAAAAAAAAAAAAATCTTATATTACAAGGCGACCAGTGAGTTAGCACCTCAGACGACACGAATACATGCAAAATAAAATAACCACAAAATAACTATGTTTCATAATTTACACTGGAACTTACTTCCCTTATATGTGCATCTGGGCAACAAAATATCTAAATGACTATTTCATCACCTTTGGGAATGCTGTACATGCTCGCAGAACTATTCTCAGACCCTAAACTTTTATTGTATTTGACGTAAACACTTAAATATTAATGTTCCTGACACTCCATATAACACAGGATTAAGATGTAATTTAATGCATTTCTAAACAATATTTTTCTTAAATCATTTTGTCCAGACATTTGTGCTTTTTGGCCACCCACACACCCGGATATAAATCCTGTAAAGTCCATATAGGATGGTGTAGCAAAAAGTCATTCAAATAGTGGCTTCTGGACCAATAACGGGTGCAAACTGTTGGCTACAACTGAGATTAAATAGACGGCGATACATTCGGACAGCTTTCTGACCTATATGTGAGTGTATGGAAGAGAGGCGACTGTGCTTGAGTACATGTAAAATCAACTGCGAAAGTTTAATTTAATTTGTCCTTTTTCCTTCTCCATCAACAGAAAGGTAAAAGTTATCAAAGATTCTAATCCTCTCCATTACTTTCACTCCCCCTTCCCCTATGATATATATATATATATATATATATATATATATATATATGTGTGTGTGTGTGGAGAGAGAGAGTCTGATAGACAGACAAAGAATCCACTTGTCTGACGGGAGTTGTAGTTGTTGAAGACACAAATCAAGAAGCGGATAAGAAAAAAA
>JAGDQP010047437.1:0-15028 GCA_022664845.1 Lepisma saccharinum
TAGAAATAGATTGGAGTCAAGGAAGGGGTAGGGAATGTTTTGTAATTTCGTCTCTGGTTTACGATTAAACGTCCTTGGATTCTCATGGCGTTTAGGAAGTATATTTGTTAATCCAAATGCAATTTTAAGAAACAGTAGCCAAGTGCCTTCACACATGACACATACGTATTTTGAAATAAGAAGAGTGATGGTATCAGAAAGAATGAGGTAACTTGTGAAGTGTCCTTGCATCTTTCCCTTCTGTTGTAATCTCCACATATCACTGATCACTTATTAAACAATCATTACTCATGGATTCACCTACTTCTCTTGTAACCCACGCGTGTTGGCCTTTACGCAATGATGTCATATTTACAGAAAAACTTGTGCTTTGGAGCTCTACATTCTCAGTTGTTAATATATCATAATTCTTTTATTTTTATTTCCTTAAACAATTGTCCATGACATCACCTACAGTTGTTTTATACTGTTACGTCTCTGATTCGGGAACCTATATTATTATTATTATTATTAGTCTTGTAGAAACATGTATACACAATACTGAATCATGTGGCTTATTCCTCTTGTTAAATTCCTCCACTATCAAATACAAGAATAATTACATACACTCTTACATTCTAACACGACTTCAATAAAATTTGATTTATATAACAAATATTATAACTCCTTAAAATTTCTCTCTTAATACTATCTCACTAAACTAATATTAAGTTAACCTAATGACGACTGAAAGTAACGCAATTCAGTTATCGTATGCGTAACTACTTTAGCATTAACCGAAAGTTTAAAAATTTGCAAATAACTAAAAGTAGATAATTCACTGTCTTTATACAGAGTAAAGTTTTTTTTCTTAATATTTTCGATTTGTATTTTATTAATGTTTTATATATTGTACGTTTTATCATAACGATCTCGAGATACTTTATGCAATGGCATAATATTCTACCTTAATCAAACTTGTCCATACCTTACATAAAGAAAAGTTAAAGCAAACATAAAGCAACTTAATAACGCTCCTTCTAATTGAAATATTATACGAACCTAAGATATGGTAATTGACAGAATGATGCAGGAGAGTATCTTCAGTACAACATATTTAGTGACGTAATATTATTATCATTCCGAAGCACTTTGCCACATATGCTACTACTTGCCCGAAACACCAGTAGGGAATCACTGTGGTCTACTGAGCCGCATATTTTCACTGAAAATGCGTGAACAAGTTACTAAAACTTATGCTATGCAACTCTGCATGGCCTTCTGTTGGTAACGTCATTTTGAGCCATTAGGACTTATTTTCTAGGCGGTCTTGGTTAGGGCAACATTAAAAAGAATAAACTCAAAAGTAATATATTTAATATACTAAATTTATTGCAGGTTGTATTAGTAATTAGAAATTTATGCACTATGTTCGACATTTAAAAATATTGAACATATTGAGGGGGCTAAAAGCAAGAGCTACAATCTTCACTCCAATAAATTTTACAAGAGAGCCCAAAAAAGGTGGTAAGTATCATAATATATTTGTCCTTTCTCCTGTGTTTCCTTGGCACAAAAGTGGATTACACACAAGTAATTATTTTTTACCTTCATTTTAAAAATAGTTACAGGGTGTTTTGTTTGGAGATTGCTATATTAGCTTTCAAAAGTTGTATTTTGCTGTTTCTGCTAGTAAGATCTGGTTACTTTTAGAGAAACTGCTAACAATGTATAATTTCTAAATACTTTTCATTAACAATTAAAGGCTAGAATGTATGTTACGATTTGCCATAAAAATTGAAATTAAACCAATAGGGAAATAATAAGGAGACAGTTTAAAAAGGAAATTGTTTTCAATGTTACAACGTATAAAACCTTTTAATTATATGTAAAACTTTTGTCTATAATTTTTTGAAGTTAGTTAACTTTAAGACAACATTATCAACATAAACGATATTTATTGCCATTGTCAGCTTCCTTTCAGCGACACTCCGTTTCCAATTTTCAAGGCAATTCGGGCCCCTCCTTTCTTTTCTAGGCAATACAGGAAAATGCCACCTTCCAAATAAGGGTTCCATTACACTTTAACTGTTTAAAAAGCTAACAAAATTAAAACATTTAAATAAAACTTAGCGTGACACCGTGTAAAACGCAATAGAAATACACGCCAACAAAAAAACACTATTAACTGTTAGCAGCACGCGGTCATGAGAGGCACAGGTCATGTGACTTAATCGAACGTTTCGATTGGTGGAATTGGATTTTAATGACTGTGCTTTTCAGAATTCGGACTTTGATCTTTTAGTTTGCAAACTTTGCTTCTGAAGCTAGTTTTTAACTATTAAAAATAAATGTGTATATGCTGTTTTTGCTACTAAGAGTCTTACTATCTTAAAGTAGACGCTTTAATGTATACAATGCCAGCAAAATCTTGGTTTCCCACAATTCCTTGTGTTTCATATTATTTTCTTCTAAATCCAAGAATTAGATACTGTAATTTTGGACTTGTTTTGGGTCCAGTCAGCCCGCGAGCCGTAGTCTTGAGACTTCTGCTCTAGAAAAATTGGTATGGTAATATGGTTGTAAAAGTTAAAAAATGAATTATTCATGACTTGTCTAACTCTATCACATAGTTCCATGCAGTACTAATATTGCAGGAAGCTTGACCTGTTGTAATGTGAAGATGGAGCATTTAAAGAAAAACTGCTTTTTCAAACCTGTTTTTTCATACAAAGGAGGTAGGTCGCCTATGTAAATTGTGGTCATTATATTTTGCTGAAAGAAGGTAGAGTGGATTTAAGAGTTTTTAAGGACTAACGAATAGTTAACTTGCTTTGATAGCAGTATCCCTTAAGAATCACGAAAGTCTTCAATAAAGTTGATTTGCAATGAATGATGAACTAGGTACGGGAATTTGTATCGCGTTAAATGCAAGTGATGGACCGAATTTTCCTAGATTTGGGTAAATAGACCCTTACCTGAGTTAGTGTGTCCAGTTACCTCCCTCTTTCCTCGGATAAATGACGTCTGTAGAGGCACCTGATGTGTGTTTTTTCTCACATCGAATAGAGGGGCTTACGTAATGTCCAAAACTTTTGAAGTACTTCCAGAGGTTCAATTTCTCACTCAGGTTGCGGTTCACAGTTGGCTATGACACGTAGACTCGTGTGATCATCGCAAGTAGTGGAGGGTGATTTTCGTGGAGGCCTATTCGACACATCCTATGAGACACAGGCAGCGTCACTGCAGTACACGCTTACTTCCTAGCCGGCCGGGTGGCCCAGGGGTCTGCGGTGGCAGGTCATCGGCTCGAAGGTCCCTGGTTGGATTTCCGGCAGGGGTATGGGTAGGAAGTTTAGCAGCTAAAGGCGAATTGTGACGGGTCGAAGTCCAAAGTTACTAGACTGGCCCATATAAAGATAAAGTTTACCAAAGTTTGCTTACTTCCTAGTCGCCTTCGTGGATGATTGAATCGCTGGTAATTCTGGTCTTTTGTTCTTGGTTTTATGTTCTTGATTTTTATTATGTTCTTGATAGTTGTTGCATCCAATGCACATCCACGTTCTTTCAATTGTGTTTGAATTTTAGACACAAAATTCTTGGTATGGAAAATTCAACTATGAAGCAACCCCAAATCCGGTAGACCCTTAGAGACATGATGCACTGAGCACACACTTGCGATACTGACTCACTATTACAGGATCCGGTCTTTCTCTTTGTGCTCTTAACCACTCGGTTCGGCACATTGTGTGAGAAGGGGCTACAAAAAATTAGACACGTGTACGCAACATCGATAGTTCGTAAAACATTAAAATATTTTTTTTAATATGTTTTTTTTAAAAAACAAACAACAACTAGACACATTCTATGGATATTTTTTTGAAATAATGCTTACAAATAATACCTAGGCAGTATTTTAAAGATAACGCACTCTCTGGATCCATCGCTGTGTGAGTTTGTGTATGGTGTGGGTGTTTAATTTGTGCATTCACACATTTTTTTAAAACATTTTTATAATTAGATAAGATTAATTCGCCTCGTTCTATAAGGAAATTATATATTATTTCAGCCCCCCAAAAGTGCAAACTACAATACAGAATCTGAAGTGTTATTAAAGGTTAACAAAAATATCTAATTGTTCCAATAGTTCGCAATATTGATCCTGTCGAAAGAAGCTATTAATATATATTATTTATCTTAGGCACATTTACATACAATGTAACAGATAACAAATCCCACCCGGGATAGTGCACGTTGAAAATAACTTTGGTGTTTGGCTAAATCATGAACACCTTTCCCAAAAATTTTGTTCGCATTCACTAAAGCCGTTTTGAGCTGAAAATTACCTAAATCTAATTTCGGGTATCTTCGGAAAGAGTTGACTTAAGATGCCAGATTCGAGCCCCAAGGGGGTGACATTTCGCAACTGGGAAACAGTTTTTGCAAGTGTGTTTTCCTTTTTTAAATGCACTAAGACATGTAGAAAAAGAAACATCAATTGGAAGACATAATGATACAATATTTCGAAACTATGCATACCTGTTGGTTTTGCAACCGACATTTCCATATTTAAAAGAACATTTGAAATTAAAGGATAGACAGCAAACAATGTTCTCGCATTAAACTATAATGAACAAGACCAACTAGAAAAAAAAACAGCTTCTGAATGCCAATGTCTTGGAACACCAAAAATTCAGTCAGGTCTCTTCAGAAGTAGTTCGGTAGGTGTGTTCCTGTTAGCTCAGTGGTATGATCTACTGATAGAATTTCGAGCGGGAAGGTGCTTCGTGATTTTGCTTGTGTCGTGTATTTTCGTTCTAGCGTGTGGTGCTGTGGTTATACATAGAGAAATCAAGTGAGGTGCTCAGAAAACAGTTTCGAGTGATAATACGACTTTAAAACCTAAAAGAAATAAGGTTTGATCAGAGGTAAACAATTTTTATAGTCATGTAACATAAACACAAACATTAACATAATATTTATGAGAAGAAACATTATTAAACTAGATTTTTATAACATAGATTTGCAACCTATGCGAGTACGAATTCAATAATGGACTCAGTCCATATTTAAGTTAACAGAAGACAATCTCATAAGTATATATCTTGATGCTTATATAAAATGCGTGTACCTTGTTTTTTCTGCGCTGTTGGCAGAATGACTGGTGACAAAGCCGTGATATATGAAGAAAACGGAGTAAATTTCCAATTTCCGGTTCCATTATTAGACCAAACTTTACTAACAAGGGACACGCGCAAATTCGAACAGGAGAAACCGGATGAAAGTTTCTACAGGAGCTAATTGCAGGTCGCTGAATCCAGTGGTGAAAGTCGTTTCCATGCAAAATCACGCAGTCAAGCAGTAACGGCGCCAGCTCATGGATGATAGGCCAATGCGCTAGAGAAGACCTGAGAAGAAACGGGAAAATTGAAATGCTGAATGTAGTAAATATGATTAACGATTGAATCTACAATATGTAGAAGCACCTGTGAAATGCCGTATGTGAATTACAGTGTTGCCAACTCAGTGAAAAGAGTGGGTGAAAATGGGAATGGAAGAAAGTGTCAAAATAATGCGGAGTAGCGGAATACATAAAGAACCCGACACAGTAGGCGGGAATGAGATTTTGTCATGTTATAAAACAGTGCTGCTATCTGCATAAACTATAAAAGAGGTAATAAACGTACGTTAGAAGCAAAACCAAAGAGCTGCAATAAGACTAAATAAGCATGAGTGAATCAGTAGCCACAGAACGAAAAAGTGGTGCTAAACATTGCCATGTAATACGCTGCGTCTGGTGACAAGCGCCATCGTTGTGTACCGACATAAAGAGTAACAGAGCAGTACCGAGACAATAAATCATTATTATCAGGACCAAAATAAACATGGAACCGGCGAGGCGACGGTGATACCAGTAAAATTATACAATACAATACGGAAGAACTTGAAAATACTTGAGGCTGCTACACTGACCGGAAAGTGTGCACGAACCAGTTAATTCTCAAAATGCAGGTGTGGGTTGGTAAGGAAGTGGTCAAAGCACAGAGAAAGTGTACAGTATGAACATTTGACCATCGCTACGGACTGACAGTCAGCATCACATCTGGTAACAATCCTATGTCAAATGCGACACCAATGACATTATCAAATGACAATATGACTGTCAACCGATGTCGTACCCGGCCTTTTGCCAAGCATACTGCGACATAGGCTTGTTGATCGGTGCGGAAAGTGGATTGTAGATCACAGAGTGCAACTTGATAATGAAATAACGATCGTGTAAATTCACCTTTTGACATTTCCTTCCATTCCCATTTTCACACATTCTTTTCACTGAGTTTGCAACACTGTGATTCACATACGGCATTCACATGTGCTTCTACATATTATAGACTCAATCGTTAATCATATTTACTACACTCAGTATTTCAATTTTCGAGTTTCTTCTCTAGCACATGGGCCTATCTTCCATGAGCTGGCGCCGTTTCTGATTGACTGCGTGATTTTGCATGGGAACGACTATCACCACTGGATTCAGCGACCTGCAATTAGTTCCTGTAGAAACTTTCATCCGGTTTCTCCTGTCTGAGTTCGCGGGTGTCCCTTGTAAGTGTTATCTTGCAAAGTGTTCCCTTTGAAATTAATAATCAACAGATGCACGCACAGCTTCTGGCTGAATAGGGAGACGTAATTAATGTAACACAGAATACATACTCAGGGGATCACATATAGAAAATTTATAAAGGAAAAATAATTTTGCAAATCAAACGAGTCGGAAAAGAAATTCCAGCACATTTGAACATCCTCGGTTTCAAAATATCATTAAAATATAACAGTATTGAGCGTCATTATTTTAAATGCTGAAGTAAAAGCCATTTAAAATATCAATGATATCAAACTTTAATTAAAGAAAGCAACAACCTGTGCAACCTGTGCAAATTTGGAAACAATAGAAGTTATATTTTGCAAAATATGAGCAAAGATATAAATAAACAAAACAAACACACACTGTAGGAACAATAAATATATATATATGATGTGTGACCTCAATTGAAATATTTGCCCATCGGAAACTATTTACCATAATACATATAATAAAGCATTACATCAGCTGGTTAAGCTTATTGACGCTTGTAAATATAAATATTCGATCAAATATATACCTACCTATTACTATAACACATAGCATTTAAGCGTAACATAACCTTGATTTGCAGTTGACTGTCACTTGTGAAGTTAAGTGTGATGAAACAAGCTGGATTCAACTTTAAAATTAACTGTAATAAGTCAACTTGAGTTTTATTCAAGCTGGAAGTAGACAGTTGTGTTCATACATGTCCCCACTGTACATACGACGGGATCATAGTAAAGAGATTCGCCAACAAATAGCATTCCGTAATTTACGTTACTACTTTTGTCCTCCCAGATGCAGGCTCTACTCGTAGTTCAACTATAAAGAATATTGACAAGTCATTACTTGAAAATTATGAGCCTGATCTAATAGTCAACGTATCGGAAACATAAACCAGAGATTCCGGGATTGCATCTTGGTGTGGTTATATTTACACATTTTTAAACAATATTTCTTCGTACGCATTTGGAAATTAAAAATTTAATGACCATTGATTTTTTAGGTTAGGTAATTCAGGTTAGGTGTTTTTCTATTAATTTATTGAACACGCAAGCGACAGAACCTGATTTAACTTACGTACGTCCGGAATGTGTTTATTCGCCTAGGCTCTGTTATGTAACCAACCCCTTTCGGTATTATTGAACAAATGTTTTAAAGAAAGCGTGTTTCCCGCTAACTGGAAAAAAGCTAATACCACTCCAGTTCATAAGCCTGGAAAAGGCAAACATGACGTGTCCTCCTATCGACCTATTTCTCTGATATCTCCTCTCTCAAATATATGTAAAAAAATCATAAAAAAAGAATATCTAAATTTGTAGCTCCGTTTCTAAATTCCTCAGCACACGGTTTCCTAGCAGGGAAATCTTGTAACACAAATTTATCTGTTCTTCTGACTGATGTTATAAACAGCATATCGGAAAATTCTCAGCTTGATATATTGCACTTGGATTTGTCTAAGGCTTTCGATTCCCTTCCCCATGATCTTCTTATATACAAACTATGTTCAAGATTCAATATATATGGTAAGTTACTTTCACTTCTTAAAATCTATCTCAGTAATAGGTCACAACGGGTCACACTCACAGGCTCCATTTCTAACTGTACTTTCTTATCTTCTGGTGTCCCTCAAGGCAGTGTCCTGGGTCCAGTACTTTTCCTATTATATATAGATGATCTGCTTTCTTTATTTGCAAACAGCCCTACAGATATTCTTCTATTCGCTGATGATTGCAAGCTCTACAATCAAATTCGTTCTGGAAAGTATGCTCTTACTCTTCAAAATGATGTATCTAATATTCTCAACTGGTGTGCGTCTTGGAAACTGAACCTAAATTTTGAAAAATGTGCTTCACTTACGTGTTTACACAATAAGAAGAAGTAGGACCATAAAATCTGAAGCCGCTTAAAACAATTTGGCATAAAGAAGCGTCATCACTTATAGTTACAAAAAGAAAACGCGGAGCAAAAGAACAATTCATTAATTCATTTTTGGATGAAAGTGGTATAATGCATAGTGAAAAAGAAATATATCGAACTATACGTAAACAATACCAACGTATGTTTCAACCTTGAATGGCACAACAAATGAACATTTTCTTTCTTACAATCCTTAGAAAATAACAAATGATGATCAATATAATATATCCCAGCTTTTACTGAAGACGAATTGAAGGAAGAGTTGGAAAAACTAAATAAAGATTCTGTTAGAAGGCATAATGGGCATCAAAATTTCAAAATTTAATAATAACTATCTTGAGAGAAATCTATAACTCAGTTTGTAAAACTAAAGTTTACCGAAGGAACTTAGTGAATCGTAATTGTCATGTTAAAAACTTCAAAATTCGGAAGATACTCTAAGACTTATTTGAATGTTTGATTGGACATAAAAATATTAATAAATTGCATACCAAACAGATTATCGCCAATTATTATTAAATTATTACCCCTAGTACAATGCTGAATTTCAAGTTCAATACCAATCTATTTCATCATCAATTAAATCAGGGATGACATACAATGTAGACAATAATATAGACAAACAAAATAATAGTGATATTTACACTGCCGATATAAGACAATTTTTTTATTCCATTTCGCATACTTTCCTGGAAAAAGATTGACAAGACAAGGTATGCCATATATATTTATAAATTTAATAAAGAAATTGATAACTATTATATCCATGGAGTTATAATAAAGCATAATGCCGAGTATCCCTATGAATAGAGGATTGGCTCAAGAAAGTGACATTTCATCTTATTTGTATCCTTTATGAATGGTTTCTCTAATTGATAAATTAACCGAAAATATAAAAGGCATACTTCTCGAATTCTCGAAAATTAAAAGTAATTCTCGGAATTTAAAAGTGTTATCGTTTTTAGATGGCAATACGTACTTCTTAGAAAATACTCAAAAAATTAAAACGTTCATGAAATTTTTTAGTAACTTTCAATGTTGCTCTGAATAAATAATAGGAAAACAAAAAAATACCCCTAGGAAGTTTCAAGCTATATGAAAATTATGACCAATTTCCAGGGGCACAGCCAGTGAAAGTTTTTAGTATCTTTTGGTTTTGAAATCTACCACTAATCATAAAATGTAATACACGGCAATTATCTGGGAAAATAGTTGGTGATTTAGTTAATTTAATTATAAGAAATGGTTCAAATCAATCGAATCTCGAGTTACGTTCATTAATGTGTACACTTTTAGCAAGTGCACTTAATGATTACAAAGCTCGCTTTTAACAAACCGAATCTGGGCACAAATTTATCAATCTGTAGATTATTTTTGTTGAAAAGTCAAATTTTAAAAGGATACAGAACAAATTTACAGCGTCCCTTTTCTCAGGGATATTTAACCTTCAAGAATTTGAAATTGCTGGCCCGTGCGCTATTGTTAAATAGAACCATCAAGATGTTGTATGAATATCCATAATCATTTTCTTCAGGATATATAATGATGATTCTAAGTAGAATGTAGTTTATTACTCGTGTCAATATATTAATGAAAAAAATCACATTCATACTTAACAAATCAGTTGAGATTGGATATGCCCATTTAACAAACTTGCGTTTGGAAACACATAATACAAAATTGTTTTGTAAAATAATTTTGCAACAATGTCATGTGTAATATTGCACAATACAAAATCAGTATCGTAAACCAATTGGGCTAATATTTGGACATATATATATATAGTTTACTAGGTGCACAAACTAGTCGAAAAAGATTGACAGCATTGATTAGAACTGTTTTCAGCTAACCGGGCTTCTTTTGCTAATACCACATGTTACGACTCGGTAGACACATGAGGACGACCAGGAAATCATAAATTACCAGTATTACCTGTAGTACGATATTGCCGAATCCACCACCAGCATATTCAAACGTCTCCCAGCTGCAGTTCAAGTATAGCCCTCCAGCTCCCATAAGGTTATTACAGCTGTACGTCGGAACATGATCGGCAAAGCTCTGAACTGTGAGAAACGAAGAATCAAGTAACAACTGGTAACAGGGATGTGATTGGTTACTTGTAGATCATGAACCCTGTGAGAAACGATTTGTTGAAAATTCACTCAAAGAATCTTAAAATGGCGCAAGGAATCGTCATAATTCCGATGAAAATACAATTACGTATGTTTAATTATCTCACGTCAAGTATTATTGGAAATGCGAGTAATGTTTATCTAATAATAATAATATTTTTAAACAAATTATTAATAAAAATAGTTGTTTTCACAAATTTAATGGTTATACTGCTTTTTCACGTATAATAATATACACTGGGGCTTCAAACCTAGAAAAAGCATAGACAAACAGGCTTGTCCTGTTATAAAAAAACAACTGTGCAGACGGAAATAAATATCATCACTTCCGCAAGCAGTAACCTAAATCAATCTGCTCTCCTTATCTAGAATAACAAACGTATGAAATGGTAGACTTAACGTTACTCAATCTTGTGGTGTTTAATAAGACAAATCGTGGCAACTTTAGCTTTTTAAATAGCTTATTGTTACGTTTGCTTCCTAAACCAGTACCACAGGCACATAGATTTGAGTCTTCGTCGGTAAACCCTTTTTTTTTAATTTCTCCTCATTAAATAATAAAATTATAAAATTTGTAAGTAAGACGGATACGTATTACTGGAAAATGAGTTCGACCTTGAAAAAATATTCTCAAAAGGCATACACAGTATTGAAAAATTAGAATCAGTGTATAAGGCACCACTTGCGTGAATGTTCTTCCTTCTGATGCTGACAAATACAATTATAACACGTTCTAAGTCCGATGTAGTAAAACGGTTAACGTGTTGGACTTTGAATCTGGTTCGATCCCAGCTAATCTATTTTTCTAAAACTATATTTGTATGAGAATGATGCTCTGGTTACGAAGTGCAAATAATCGCACACTGGATAGAACAATAGTTATATGTGTTTTGTCATTATATCAATGAAATTATTTCATAGTTAATCTATTGCTCTTGAACTATCTTTCTTCCTTTCTTTGATCTTCTCGTCTTTGTCTCTTCATGTAGTTGCCTTTTTCTCTGTTTTGTTGTTTGTTTATGTGTGTATGTGTAAAATAGAGAGATAGCGAGAGAAAGAGTAGAGATAACTGTGGATATTCCTAGATATAGATGTATATCCTTTGAAAATACATTCTTTTATCCGCATTCTCTTTTTCTCTCTTTCTCTTTTTATATATTTATCTATCTGTGATACGTGTGTGTGAGGGGTGAAGGAAGAACATGTATGATGAAATGGAAGAAATAGATAATGTAATAGCATTAATATTAACTGAAAAATAACTATTGATAATGCAATAGCAAGTTGAAGTTGAATTGTTAATATCTTTCGTTTAAATGACGTGATTTGCGAATGCGATGTCTATAATTAGTTTGTGTTAAGCAAAATAGATTTTTATATAATAGGAAAAATAACATGTTTTTTAACTTCATTTGAAAGCCTGGTTCTTTGATTTCTAAGTAACCATTACAGTCTGCATACACGCAGAATCAAGTAAAGACATGAGTAAAAACCGAAATGGGTAACTGAGGAGTATTCAAACAATAAATAGTATATTATCAAATATAATAATAAATATAAGATACAAGTGGAAATTTGATAATAAAAAGATTTCAAAATAAATACATACATATATGCGTAAGTTATTACATTCATATTTATATAAAAAGGTCAAAGTATACTATACATCCAATTAAGTCTTACCAATGTAAATAATTCATTTACTATAATTTATTTCAAATCAGGTTACATCTTCGTCACGCATGTAACGGTGCATTATGAAAGACGCTTATAGCGGCTGGTAAATTTAACTTTAGGTTCTGTTCAAAACCCTTTTATTTATTTTATCAATCTTCGGTTTCTGGTCAAATTACAGTAATATTCTCAGCTTCTGAGGAAAAGGAAAACCAACGCTATCAGAAAAACAGAAGAACAGAAAAGTTACAACAAATACTTTATGCGACATTAGTTTGACTTCTTTTTAGAGCCTAGAATGCATTGCTCATGGTGAAATTTTCTTGAGGCCATAGATAAATTCAAAAGTACATCACTAAGGTTAAAATCTTACAGGTGAAGCCGCAGAAGCTCAATGGTAGATCTCGCCGGTGCTGCTATGGGCCGTCGGTTGAATCACTGCTCGTATCATGTGCACATTATGATGCGCAAACACCGTGTCTGTGGGTTTTCTTGAGGTTTTCTCGTTTTCTTCCACTCTCTTCATTCCACCAGCTTATTCTAACATCATTTGTGAGGCCGAGACAAAGTTACCTAACGGAATTAAAATTATAATTCAAATTCAACGATATCGACCAGGTGTATGGTTCTGTATTATTGAAAAATATTTAAGAAACTTGCAATCACACACTAGGAAAACATCAAAGTTCCCGAATTGTTGAAACTTGAATAAATCGAATATACATTAAAAGTCAAACCGTGGTATCCTGAACGTGTGGGCTAGTGGTTCACCGGAATTATATATATATATATATACAGGGTAAGTCAAAATGATGGATCCGATTTCATAAATTTATTTTGTGAAATATAATGAACATATCTTAATGTGAGCTACGCGCAAGGAAAGGCAAAAGTTCAAAGTTTAGTTGAGTTTAGTTTATGTTCCGCGTGGTTGCATTGTCTACCGCTACGCGGCGCTGGAAACAGTTAACGAAAATGGCGCTGACTGGAGAGCAGAAATCGTTCTGTGTGCTGGATTACCATGTAAACAACTCTGTGATGAGTATTCAACGGCATTTCCGTACCAAGTATGGCAGAGATCCACCTACTGGAAAAAAAATACGTACGTGGTATGAAAAATTCAGAGATACGGGCTGCATCTGTAAGCGAAAATCGACTGGCCGTCCTTCAGCTGAGGAAGATACAGTGGAACGTGTTCGCGCCAGTTTTGTGCGGAGTCCACAGAAGTCTACCTACCGGGCAGCGAGGGAACTTGAAATGCCACAGAAAACTGTATGGCGAATTCTGCGGAAACGTTTACAAATGAAATCCTATCGCTTGCAACTGCTACAAGCCTTAAGAGACACTGATTATGCTGCTCGAGCATCTTTCTGTGCTGATTTTCTCACGTTAATGGAAGAGGATGGGTTCGCCGAAAGGTTACGTTACAGTGATGAAGCGGTGTTTCACCTTTCTGGGAATGTGAATAGACACAACGTAAGGATCTGGGGAACTGATAATCCCCACGCAGTTGTGGAACATCAACGCGATTCACCCAAGGTGAATGTGTTTTGTGCCATTTCCCCTGAAAAGATTTATGGGCCCTTTTTCTTCCTTGAACCTACTGTGATAGGACACGTTTTTCTTGATATGCTGCAACTATGGCTCTTTCCACAGCTCGAAGAGGATAGTGCAGATTTCATTCTTCAATTGGATGGTGCCCCTCCGCATTACCATGGCAGCGTTCTTGATCATCTTAATGAGGCATTACCAGAGCGCTGGATAGGCCGTGCATCTCAGGAGGATCGAGTTCTCATTCGTTGGCCACTTCGTTCCCCCGATCTGACCCCGTGTGATTTATTTTTGTGGGGTTTCATAAAGAATCGTGTTTACGTACCACCACTTCCAACAACATTGGGTGACCTTCGCGCCCGCATCACAGCAGCCATTGCAGAGATTGACCGTGACACACTACACAAGGTTTGGCAGGAGATAGACTATCGGCTTGATGTGTGTCGTGTTACGCGAGGTGCTCACATAGAGCACTTGTGATGTGACTGAAAAAAACTTTGAGAGTTACCCTTCTTACCACATGTATTACATTCAGATATGTTCATTAGATTTCACAAAATAAATTTATGAAATCGGGTACATCATTTTGACTTACCCTGGGTGGTGCATTTAAAGTTTGCCGCCCCTTCATCTCGTAATAGAGAAATTTGTTTGACAAATACCCATACCCGTCAACTTTGGTTTCGAGGGGGACGAAATATTGTGACAATTTTAAGTGTGCTACCCCATCTTCCACGGTCTAGTGGCAAAGGCTTCGATTTTCTTAAATGACAACATGGAACAAGTAATACATCTTTTAGAAGCTACTTCGATTCTAATTACAGAAATAGTTGTTTTTTTTTAATTTGACTGAATACTTTGGGAGAAATCGCGTTGTAAACTTTTACTTATTATGCACAACCATTTATCCAAAAATGTAAAATTTTATCCTATTAAAACCTATAAATACTCTCGACAATTCACCAGCCCTTTAGACGAGAACTGCTTGGAATATTATTGAGAAAATTTTGAATATATTTAACCATCCTCAGCGGTCTAGTGGCAAAACGTACAATTTTCTTAAGTGGCAAGATGGGTCGAGTGGCACAGGATTTGAAAGCTACACTCATTCTGTTTACGATAAAGTTGTTATTTTATAATTTTG
>JAGDQP010047438.1:0-15028 GCA_022664845.1 Lepisma saccharinum
GCTGATATTCCATAGAAAGTTGGTGTTCTGTGTATGTAATTTTGTAGAAGCGTGGTTCTGATTTTTCATGAATTAGAGATCACTGAGGCTATCTAACATTACATACTATTGTATTTTTTTCTGAGAGTTTTCCCCATATCTCCTTTTCCAAAGTTTATCCTATCGTATGTATGGAACAAGGGGAGCAAAAATATTGGCAAAGTTGTGTAGCCAAGAATGTTTTGGTTTTTCTCTTTTTTATACATGTAAGTAGCTCTGTCTTTCAAGGTCGATTACACAGGAAGAAATAGCTAGTAGCACACAAATTGATAGTAACTGTGTCTCTGCTTGTTAAGTTGATAACTGTGTAGAGCCCGAAGGATCTTGCTTCAGGCATTCTCTACTATTGTACTCATATCAAGGAAAGAAAGGCGGAATTTGATGCATCATTTATTTCACATTAAAGGAAGAAAAGTGAAACGTATTGTTTACAAAAATAATTATTATTTTGAATGTTTACTTTTAAACGATCGGATCAGAAGCACTAAAGTTGTTTAAGTTTTTAACAAAACTCGATGTTAGCAGAAAATATGACTGGGTAGTATATTTATCATTCTGCATTAAATGGGTCTGGAATTGTCCAGTTTCTCGAGTGCAAGTTTTGGACCATTCTCAGACACTGTAAGGATATGGAGCTGTTTGTTAGAAAAATAGCAAATAAAACTTCTTTCTCACATTCCAATTTTTATTTCTCTCTTTTCCGGAAATCAGGCAAGTAGGTAAAGTTATAGTTATTTCGTTCGAACTTTGAAGAAAATCCACAAAATACCTGTTCTTTAAAGTGTATTAATGCTGTCTGATGGGCAAGTGTCCGCTTGTCAGTCAATGTTGGTATTGAGAGCTAGTATGTTTCTCTTCCTTTTGGGACAGTATTTGATGGTATGTGCATTATCCCCGGTTCCTTTACATATGGGGCACACATACGCGCGAAGAATGGGGCACTGTACCCGTTATTTTGCATCCCTCAGAACATGGCACTTGTAAACTGATTCATCTCCATTATTATTTTTACAGAAACGGCAGATCATGCCTAGATACTCTTCTGGGTAAGTGTCTGCTTGTCCCTCGATGTTCGTGTTGACAGCTGGTATGTTTCTCTTCCTTTTGGGACAGTATTTGATGGTATGCGCATTATCTCCTGTTGCTTTACATATGGGGCACACATACGCGCGAAGAACGGGGCACTGTACCCGTCCTTTTGCATCCCTCAGAACATGGCATTTGTAAACTGATTCATCTCTATTATTATTTTTACAGAAACGGCAGATCATGACTGGATAGCTTTTCATCCTAGGATCAGTGGATGATTCACCTGTGTTTAATTCTAACTGAGCATGTGTCGCTTGTGTTTTAGAAAGGAATTCGGGAAAGATTCCATTTGGTCCCAATCTTTCAATTCCACCTCCTAAATTAAAACAGAAAATAAGATTAGAACAAGAAATATATGTTACAAATTATATATAGTTTCTAAATTTTAATAAAGAGGGCCATGATATATATACTGGAAGCAGAATGCAAAAGAGTGTATTGCTTTAAAAGGTTTAATGATTTACTTAATATTTGCTTTCAGAATGAAACTTATTATTTTTCTATAGCATATGAAGATTTTAAACTACATATGAACAATCGAACTGGAGCCTACTAAGTATATGTAAGTAACCTCCCAGCAAACTCTGCGTAGATAGATCTAATTACAAGGAAAGTTTAGAAGCATCATATTAAGTGGTGTATCTGCGTAATATCTGGTGTTAAATTTCTCAACATATGTGGTTTCTGCTTTCGATTTTTTCACATGGGACCGTTGGGAGTATTTTTGTTTGTGACTGCGATGACAGTAACTTCTGGTGAGGGACAAATAATAGTGAGCCGTCAAGTTCAGATTCCAACATACAGTGTTTTATTTCCGCCTCTGTAATATCATCATGATATATGCATCTCCAAAATTTGCTGGGAAATCGTGGAGAGGAAAACGCATAAACTCCAACGCTTCGACAACATTCCGTCATCGGTTTATCAATTTCGTCATGCTATTGTGAACTTTTAAAGCATTCTAATAGCTTGACAAGGACTCATTAAACATTCAATATTTGAAGATTCTCAACGTTTAAAGGACACCAACATTTGAACCTTCTTTATGAATTTTCTAGTTGGCTGACAATAGTCTTGCCTAGCCTTATCTTCCACATTTTCTCGCAAAGCGATGGGAATTCTATATGCGATAATGAAAGTAATGACAATTTGTATCTACAAAGCTTTTACCAATTTACAAACATCTCATTAAATCTTCTTCAGTAGCATTTAACGTGAACTAAACAGGTAGCGTCAACGAACTAGATTTTAAGTCTTGCTCCCAGGAGATAACTAGTCGAGTTGGAATCTTTGTCCTTGAGCAGGTGGACGATTTCATTGCAAAGTGTGTGTCTGTGAGCTATAACAGTTTCACCTCAAATGGTTGACTAACTTCGTCAGTGGGTCGAGTGAAGCGCGGCAACAAAGGAGAGAATGGGATAAAGAGGTGTATGTGAATATGCAGGCTAGTGAAGAAGCTGTCTTCAATTATCAATCTATAATATAAAGCAGCGAGTGTCGTGTTGCAAAAAACAATTTTTCTGTGAAGATTTTAAATAAAATACATGGTTTATTTTCATGTTTTTTCAACATGTCGTTTCTTTTTCAGAAAACAATTATTTATAACTTTATGGTGCACATAATAATCTAATCAGCAAGGTTGTAGTAAAAATCTAAGACATGGATCCTAATTTACTATTGGGTAGTATGATAACCAGTGGAATATAACTCCAAAAATGCTGTCATCGTTTTCTTGGATGTATGTTCATACCTTTTCAGCCTCACTTGGTGTCAAATCGACGTAACTCCACCTCTTCTCCTTGTCGTTAACGCGAATGAGGAAAAGAGGTGGAATTACGTCGATTTGACACCACGTGAAAATGAAAAAGGATGAACTTACATCCAAGAAAACGATGAGAGGATTTTTGAAGTTACGTTCCTCTGGTTCTCATACGACGTTTGCTTTGTTTTATTGCAGATTTACGAAGTAAATGATGAGATTATTTATGTATTTACTGTAACATTACTATGCTTCCAGTATCTTCACACTGACAATGATAAGAAATTGGCTAAGGACATATAAACTGAAGTTGTTTGGTGTGGTTTGTAATAGAATACTAATAAACGTCCAAAGAAATGAAGAAATGTTTTGAATTATAGGAAGAATCTAAAGTTTCTAGAGATAATACTGTAGATAAAGTTTCTAGAGATAAAGTTTCTTTACTGTAAACTGAAAAACTATAAATCCTTACTGAAATATGTTCCCATCTCCGCATAAAATACGTTAATTTGTAATTACGGTATAATTCAAGAAAGATATATATTTTTGATCATAATTACCGTTCGCAAAATTCAATTATCTGCAGCTCAAAATTCAGGGAAAAAAACTGTTTCTGTTCAACAGAAGATGTCGCATCTCAGGCGCTAAGACTGTATTTTAGTTGAAACATTTGTATAACCTCCAAATGCCACCGTCAGTTTCAGGCGGCCGATGTCGGCCCGCCAGAAAATCTAACGCTCCGCTAGTCCACTAGGCGGATAGCCGCCATTTGCCGCTGTTCTCTAGCTCACCAGTGGCCAGCCACTGGAAGAGGAATCCAGATGCCGGGAAACAACTCTTCAGGATGATCCCCTGCTGCTGCTGTGTGAGAGTGTGAATGATTGTTTTTAGGGATAGTTAGGTTAGGGAAAGTAGTATAGAGTAGTAATAGATTAGAAGTAGTTTTATATGGGGCAAGTTAGATAAAGTGAGAGAATAGTTGAAATGGGAATAGGACTTAAACTTAATGAACTGAAATACAATGAACTATAATTTGAAAAGATAGAAATTGAAAGGAGAAGGATAACAATGATTTTAATTTTAAATAATCAAATTCAAATAAATTAGGAACAGGGCTAGATAAGAGAACATAATAAAAATAAAGTCAAGCATAGATGTCAATATACTAAAAATAACTAAAAAAAGAGCATAATCACTAACGAAATAATATAAATAAATGAAACAAGTAAATAAAGATAACGCTTAAAATAAAAATTAATATAAATAAACTGTAAAAACTTAAGTTAAACTTTGCAATGTACAACTGACAATAATAATAATAAAGACGAAAAATAATATTCCCCCAACCGCGGAAAAAGGGCCCAGCTTTGCCAACGGGAACTGGGCTAAGAAATAAAAATCCCCACTCCCACCCTATTCTCTCATTTTTTGTTTACTTTTTTGTGTCTAATAAGCAATTACGAAATGAACTAAAGGAACTTTCGCCTCCGTAACTCAATGCCGCGACAGGGATCGAGATAGGGAGACATCTTGGGGATTTGGCCTGCCCCGGTCCTGCGGAGAATCCATTTCAGATTCTTTGCGCCCATCAGGCGTGCGAAGCAAGGCTGTGTAAAGAAATGCTGAGAGGCGGGGTGGTTAGGAGTGCCCCAAATGTAAAAAAAAATGTAATATAATGGCCAGCCACTTTCTGCTTTCGCCAACGGCCCACAGGAGAAACTAAACTGTCACCACATTTCTGCCACCGTGGCGGTATTGTGGCGACAACAACCAAATAGCTGACTTTTTCAGTGACCAGAAAGTGAGATCGTTATTTTATTAAGGCTATATTTCACACCGTGGGGATCCGTATTCAGTTGGTCTTTTCGCATTATCTTCGCTATTAAATATATCTTAATGAGTAAAGTTTTGCACTGTCTAGGATGGGATTCTAACCTACAAATTTCAGCGACATGATTTTGAAGTCTGTTGCTCTAACCGCTCGGCTAAGCTGATCTTCCAACTGGGTGATGCTTTTGCATTTCATTGCTGTTACGAAGACGATTAAGAAGCTTTATATCTAAAGCTACTATATACGTGTTAGATTTTAAAGCAGTATTTCTGTTTTTCACATAATATACAAATTTGTGATTTGATTTTGAGGCAAATGTCATATTAAACTATTGATGTTAATTGGATAAAATACATTCGCGTTCGTACTGACATCAAAGTTGAATCAGGAACTTGTATATTATTTGAAATACAGTAAAATTTAAAAAAAGGTATATGGATATAATAGTTTTGGAAACAAGCTTAAATTTCTGAAATGAATTAATTCATATCAGCTTTAATCCGATATTGAGGTGACTTGTTGGATCTTATGTTAAAACAAGAAATTTGGTTAGCCTCTTGGCGAATATCTCTTGTGATCATGTATATAGGCTTTAGGCTTTTAAACTTATACTGGAGTAAGACAGCTGGTAGTTAAACCGCGGATCTTACCACATTTTCGACCGTGAATCGTAAAACCTGCGGCAGGTCTTGGGGTGGGGTTTTAATATGGAAGGGTAGAAATGGAATATAGAAACACATTGCCATAGGTCAATATGCATACTGATCTATTTGTGCATATTTTTATGTTAGAATTCGAAACAAACATTAGTTTACTTTTCTAAACTTTTTCTAGAATAGAATCAGCGATACCGGATATATAACACCCGCGGGTCGCGTAACAACGGCAGTTATCCGCCGGTGGATCTCCGTAGGCTATCCGACAATCGCGACTGCTGTAACAATAGCGGCTACCCTCAAATTTCCGCTGGAGGACGGAAGGCAGAAATCCGACAATCTTTGCTATTGTAACGAGGGCGGTTATCCGCCATTGTCTTCCGGAGGACCGGCAGTGGATATCCGTCAGTCACTTTCGCTGGAACGACAGTGGTTATCCACGAATATCCGCCGGTGGACAGAGGGCAGATATCCGTTAATTGTGGCCTGTATAACGACGGTGTCTGTCCGCAAATGCCAGTAGGTGGACCGAAGGCGGATATGCGACAATCGCGGGTGGAGTAACAACGGCAGCTATCCGCCGGTGGATCTACGCGGATATCCGACAAATGTTGCCCTCTATAACTATGGCTGCTATCCGCCCACGTCTGCCGGTGGAACGATGGCGGATATCAGACATTCGCTGCCACACTATCGACGTAGGCTCTCTGTCAATGTGTGCTGGTTGACCGACGACGGATATCCATCAGTTGTGGCTGTTGCAAATTTCAGGTGACTGCAATGTGCGCCGATGGACCCATGGTGAATATCCGACAAGGCGGCTGCCCACTAATCATAAATGAAAAGGAACAGAAGACAACTTTTCAATATAAGAGAGGAAAAATAACTCTTAATTAATAGTTTACAACGTTGAATCGGATCTAAAGAATAAAGATATTGTGAGGAAACTGATTCATATCAATAGTATTGGCGACCTCCTAGCAAGAAAACAACGGAAGACCTAATCCTAGAATTTGAACGGGACCGAAGGGAAGGGTGACCGAATTTGCGATAGAAGCCCCACCAGAAATTCAAAAGTAATTCTTGAACATGCAAAGAGGGTACATAGATTCCTTGAGCCATACTATAGGGGATTACACATTGGTTCCCCGATGCTTCAAGTGTGGAAATCGAGGCAACATTGGAATATATTGAGGTAACAATGAGACGTGCTCTCACTGTGATGAAGCAGGACATGAAAAGGAAAAAAAATATGAAAAATCGCAGCGACAAAGGAGATGTGTTCCCTGCAACTGAAGAAAACGTGAATGCAATGCTGAGGATCAAAGACAGTGCAAACCTACCGACTAAATTTATGGATTCGATGCAGGAATTAGGTGAGAAAAACGCCAAGAATACTCTTTGACCACTATTGAGAAACAACTCGACATACAATACAATGCAAATTTCAAGACCTTCACTCGAGGATTTGTAACTTTTGTCGTGCAATCACACGACACATTTGGCCTGGAGGATATGAAAAACTAATCATATACAAAAGCATTAGAGGATAGTTGATAATGTATTATTCAGAGAATAAACACTCGTGCAAGTTTGTGCACGTTAAATCGTCCAGATATGACTTTAACGAGGATCTTCGGGTGATGCGGGATTGCTTTCAGGGTATGGAGATGAAACATAAAATAGAAATAGCATTCCTACAATAGGAATGGACTTTTGGCGGGCAAACGCAGACCAGGTACTCAGAATCTTTGCGGAGTGTAGCAACAAAGATGTCATCATACTAATCTTCAAAATGCATATAACAGATGGAAGGCTATGAATAAGCTAATGACTAGTGAGGAAGTTAACTTAAGAATTTTGTTTGATAAGAGAATAAACAGTTGAACATCGAATTAAAATTGTAAGCTCAAAAAGAAAACCAAATGCTTCATGAAAATGAAATGGAAACGTTATAATAAAACAAGAATCAGAGTCATGAGCAGAAACAGACTCAAAAATAGATCTGGAAGAGGAAGATAGAAATGATGAAAATAGAGAAACGTGAAATTAGAAAAAGAATTATATCATTATCTCAATTGTGAAGAGACAGAAACAGATTAATCGATTTTATAAGACGAAGAAGATCAATAATAAAACAAAAATTAACTGCGAGCTCGTAGGCTGAAAAGCATAAAAAAGATGAACAATACCCTGTGGAGAGAATAGTATTCAATCCAAAGATAGATGAGGAAGGGAAAGGGAAATAGACGGAATGAAAAATTATGACGCGAAAGAAGATACAGAAAAGGAAGGATATGAAGATACTGATCCAGAAGAAATTAAACAAGAAAAAGAAGCAACAGAAAAAGGAAATTAGTGACGACAGAATCGAAAAACTAGAAGGCAAAAATAGTAGAAGTAGAAAAGAAGCAGAAAGAAAAGAAACAACAGGAAAGAAAACAATGGATTACGAAGAGGAAGAAGAACGATGTAATTGAACAATTCCTGAAAATCTCATCTTTAACAATGGCCTTGAGACATCTAGTTAGAAAACTCTATGAGGATGGATAACGTATTACCTTCTCCAAATCTAGTGCGGTAGAAAGGATTTCACTGAGGAGATATAATCTTTCGACCGATCCTGGAGACTAAATACAACTTGTAAACGAAAGACGAGTAGAAGAATTCAGCTTGCGAGGTCTACAAGAATTTCGTTTGGGTGCATGGCATGGTGGTCTTTGACTCCAAGGCCACACTGCTATGTGCACATCAGATTTCCAAATTGAGATGTGACAGGGAGATGTTCTGTGCTGCTGCTGCTGCAGAATGGAAGATCTGATTCTCCAACATAATTTAGTGGTACACAAAAAACCTGGTAACCCGTAACATTTATGAACAGGGCTGGAGCCTCTAGTAATATTGACGTTACTTTGTCGACTAAAGGTTTACGAGATTATATTCTAGGCTGGCATATACTTGAAGGGAAGACACAAAGTGATCATAATGCCTTCTTTACTTTGAAATATTTGCAGAATGGTACAAGAGTTGTTGATGAAGAATTCGAGGAGATTCCGAAATATAGTTTAAGAAATCCTAATTGGCGAAAAGTTAAAGAAAATCCTCTTTTACCAGACATAGAACCCATGACGATATGAATGTAAAGGCGGAAGAATTGGAAAGAGCGATTCTCCATGCGATCTCGAAAGGATTACGAACTAATATGTCTAGGAAGAAACACAATTTCCCCATATTGGAACGAGGAAATACAACAGCATAAACGTATAACTAATGCAAAGCATAGAACTTATCAGTCAGCCTTGCATCCAGATTTGAGGAGTAGAAGGCTAGGAATATATAGACAGGCAAAGGAAAACTATAGAAAAAAAGTAAATGAAGCCAAAGTGAAATCGTGGGAAAAGTTCGTTAGAACTTCTCTAGAGATAGATACATGCGTAATACCCTACAAGATCAGCATGGAAAATGTTAAATCCCAAATATCTCTATCAACCTTAAGAAAAGCCGACGGTGAATTCACATCTGATTGGAGTGAGACACCGAATTTTTTGCTCAGTAGTCTTCTTCCCGGGGATGACGCGGTAAATGATCAGGAGTGTCATCGCTTATTAAGAATGAAGACTCAGGTACTTCCAGAAGGAATTAGAGATATGGTGGGTGCGGAACAACAAACAGTAAGTAATGAAGAGGTTGAACAAACGATTCGAAGACTTAAGAATGGAAAAGCTCCTGGCCCCGATGGAATTAGAAATGAGATAACTAAAAATCTAAAAAAAATTCTTACTCCATATTTAGCGAGGTTCTTCAGTGAATGTATGGGGCAGGCAATTTTTCCGAAGATCTGGAAGCATGCGAACCTGATAATATTACTCAAGGGTCTAGAAAAGGAGACATATGATTTTAAATCGTATCTCCCCATTTGTTTGCTGAATGTGCTTGGGAAAATGTTTGAAAGGATTTTTTTTAAAGAGGATAGAAAAGAAAAGAGACTTGAACAAAACTAACATGCAGTTTGGATTTAGGAAACACCGAAGTACTGAAGATGCCATCAACAGATTGATCGAAATAATGGAAGATGCTCAAGTAAGTAACAAATATATCTTGGGACTTTTTGCTGACATAAAAGATGCATTCGATAATCTTTGGTGGCCTTCATTGTTGAAAGTACGGGGGAGTTTGAATTTGACAGCATCATTATGGAAAACGTTAAAGAACTACTTTGAGGACAGAAAAGTGAGTTTCTCGTTGTCAGGTCCAACAACGCCTATGGTGACGACAAAGGGATGTCTACAGGGCTCGGTGTTGGGTCCAACTTTCTGGTATCTAGCTTTCGAGTCCTGTTTATTGGAGATGGAGGATCTAAGGAAGTCAGTGGACAGGTGGCCTATGCAGACAATTTAGTGTTGGTTATTGGGGGTAATTCACGTGTAGAAATAGAAATTAACACAAATCGAGTGCTGGAATGTCTTTTCTTGTGGTGTGAAAAGAATAAACTAGAAATTTCTATCAATAAAACGAACTACATGTTTTTTGGGAACAACTTAAAAGGAAATCCAATTATCAAGTATGATAATAAAACTATTAAGTGTGTGTAATCAGTGAAACACTTGGTTGTAATGTTAGATTCCAAATTGAATATATCTGAACAAGTGGAATTAGTGAAAACTAAGTGTTTCAATATTATGAACAAAATCATTTTAATCGCAAGTTCCAAATACAGATTACTCGCTAAGATTATCAATTTGTATTATAGTGCAGTATTAGTTTCTCTGGTGTCATAAGCGAGTAGCGTCTGGTTTCATAGACTTCTCATGAACAAGAAATTGTCAAGTAAATTAAACAGCATACAAAGAGAGATTCTCTTGAGACTTACGGAACAATGCCCCTAAAGTTACAAATCATTAAAGTTGCTGTTAGGTATCTACTTAAAAAAGAGAATTATCGAAAAGTCAGTAGGGTTTTGGGATAGAACATAGAGAACCTGGCTCAATTGAAAGAATGGCTTATCACGGAATGGCAACGGTTATGGGATAGTTCCACTACTGGTCGTAGAGCTTGGCATATTTTTCCTTCTGTACAAGAAAGAATAAATCTCTTTTCAAAGAACTACGAATTTGGTCTCCTGCAATACATCACCGGACATGGCCCGTATGGTGATAAACTCTACCAACTTGGATTAAGGGATAATCCGCTTTGTGAGTTTGGTCAGCTTTCGTCTCCCGAACATGTTGTGCTATATTTCCTGTTGGAGAGGAACTTGGAAGAAAGAAGACGTCCGTTACAGGGAAAAGAGATATGGGATATACTAAAGGATGACCTGATGAGGTAACAGTTTCAGATTCTTTGTAACTTAATATCTAGATCTCATCTAGTTAGATACCTGGAAACAAGATAATGAATGAAAATATTATCAGGTATTAGGAACGACCAAATATATATGTGCTGTGTGTACTTTCTTTAGAATTTTACATACATTTATATCGTAAAGACCAGGAACGGTTGAGGTCGTTCCTTCTTAGAGGATGGAGTGCTTGTGTTGAGCGGCCTGTTATTTTGTATTATAACTACGTCATCATTTTATGACGACGTAATATTGTCAACTTTACTCGTGTTATGTAGGGAGAGTATAAGATAACGATTTGTTACATTTTGTAAATAGATATCTGATAATCAGATTAGTTTGAGTAGTACAATCTGCTTACATTATTTTAAATTGGTTTTAATAATTGTTACTTTAGTACTTTATTTGAATTTAAATAATATTAGGTTAGACAGTATTACCAACAGTCAAATTAGGTTTAACTAGACTCAGGTAGATTCAGAAACTCTCCCTTAAGGCTTAGGTTATGGGAACAAATTAAATAGCTTTAATTAACTGTTTAAATTATAACTTTAGGTATAGTCAGGCCACTCAGTGGGTCGGTGTTGTGTGTTTGTATGTATGTTCGGTGTTCTGATATTTAAATATGGTTTAGTTAGGAAGTTAGGGATGAGCTAGGTGCCCAATTTTTATTCTTACTGTAATAATTAATGTATGATTTTAAAGGGCCACATTTTATTACTTAATTTCAAGAGAATAAGTTCACGTTAGACTATCTGTTAGGTATTATTTACTTGGCTAGGCTATTTAAGTGTGTAGTTTAGCTTTCTTTTAATTTTGTTCAATTTTCCTGTGTTTTATTTACTTGTTTTATCTATATAATTCTTTTTTCATATTTATATTCATAAATTATATGTTGTAGAGTATATTGAGTTTCAGTAGTATAGTTAGCTAATATAAATTGCTAACACGGTTTAATTTATACATAGTTTAGTTAGTTTAGTTTAGTATTTAGCTTAGCTTAGCTAGTTAATGCATTTGCAATCATCAGTGGACTTGTAATGTAAAGTGCACCAATTAAAATTTTTATCAATAAATTATTGTATTTTACATTTTGTAATTTGAATACATTTTTGGTAATTAACAAACATGCTGCCAGTACCTGGTTTGTTATTTGGTAACAGGTAAAAAGGCACCCTGCAGGCCAAAGCCTTGCCTAGATGTGGCAACAGGGTGGTGACTGCCTTTTTTCTGCTATTTCTAGCAATGCAAAGGAAAACTGGAATCGAAATTAAAAGGCAGGGGTGGAGGTGGTCCTCGTTTGGGCCTACTGGTTTCATTGGGGCTTCGCAGTTATCTGTTGGGTAAACTCAGGGACTACTGCAATGGCAGAAGGACAAATCTCTGTGCTCCAGGAGAGAATATAACATGGGAACAAAACAAAGGATGTCCACAAGGATGGATATGTCGACCTGTCTTTCGGAACATCTGTATCGACCCCTCTGTGCGGAAATTAAATAAATTAAGAGCAACTAAGTATGTGATAACCTATGCAGTCGATGTGGTGATTACAGTGAAAGACAACTCACTCATGGAAATTAGAATCAAATTAAATAAGACATTAGAAGTAATAAAAATGTGTGATAGAAATAAATTTAAATCTGAGCAGATAGAAACAAGTATATAATATATTTAAAAATGAATAGAAATAGTATAATAAAATATAGTAATGATAAAATTAAAACATAGTTCATTCGTATAAATACTTAGGTGTAACGATAGACGATAAGTCAAACTTTAGTGAATACATTGAAAATGTAGAAAATAAAATAATCAAAATGGGACAAATATTAATAAGATTAGTAAATGTAAATTTCGGCTTACCATTTTTAAATTCATTAAATTATACTACGAAGCAATAATAAATTCCATTGCCACATACGGAACTAGTGTTGGGGCTCACCGATTTAACGAAAGTAAAAGATATAAGGGACAAACTAGATACGGCACAGAGGGAAACTTTACTGAGATTCCCTGGAGCATATAGAACTACACCGGGAGTTGAACTAAACATCATTATGGGAATACTGCCAGTACATCTGGATGTAATTAAAATAGCTACAACATACTTGCATAAAGAGAAGACATAATTAGAGCAACTAAAATTGTAAGCGAAATGCCAGATGAAAGGACCACATAACAGAAATAATAAACCGAATATGGGAAGAAGAATGGATGAACGAACAAAGATGCAGAAGACTGTATAGTACCATTGAGAATATATCTTAAAACTTAGTCAGTTGTAGAAAATGGGGAGGCAAGGCATTGGACAAAACGGGACACGCTTTTCGTATCGAGATTCTAATTAGTAATAAAAAAACACAGTTAAAACTTTTTTATAACCATGGAAAGAGGCATTGTTCTTAAAATGTTCAAACGTATTTTGCTATTTCTATATAACTTATCAAAAAATAAATTTCATCTATCTTTCACAGTGCTTTACTAATTGAAATCTTATCTTTGGATTTAAATCACTGTTCTCATAGTTTCTGAAATCATAAACAGATATAGGCTAATGTTAATGATTCTTGATGTGTGATGAAATTTACTATTAATTTAAATGAGTTCCCCCATTTTGTCATAGCGGTTGGACAAAACGTTGAAAACAGACTTTATTTCGGAAAATGCATTTCCTAGGGGAAGCGAAAACAGGTATGAAATATTTAACAACATCGTTGCGTAGTAGAAGGGTGAAAATTTCATTGGAGCAAATATAATTCTGTTTTGTTGCCTACTATACAAGTTATAGCCAAGAGAAGTTACACCTCCCCGTTTTGTCCAATGTTACCCTAAACACCTTGGCAATTATATTGCAACGTTATGCTGTATATAGTACATGACATTTGTAAACAACAACAAAAATGAGTACTACGTGTGTACTACAGTATTATGTAACACATGAAGTGTTTACTAATAAATATGGTCAATAACAAAGAAACGAAAGGAACCGAGGAAAGGCGATCAACGTCACAAACAACAGCGACATGTAGTCAAGAACGGAAGATGGGTAATAAAAAGAACATCGACATGATTTTCAGTATCACTCTGCATTGGGAGTGATCGCCTAAACACCTACCTTCCCTCTGACCTGCATTGGGGTTGGCATTCCTTACCTTATACCGGTGCTGGGGTTAGAGTATTCCTTTGAACCGTTGTTGTCTGCACTGGGACAGAACAATTATCAATACCCGTCCTTGTCTGCATTGGAACAGGACAACTTCCAACACCCATTCTAGCCTGCATTGGGGCAGAATACCTACGCCTGCCTATATATGCTCTGGGATTGGACATCCTGTATTTTATCACCTGCACTGGGGTGGAGATTATCATTCCTGATTGTAACTACAGACGATTTACTCTCTGGACTCCAAGTTACAAATTCGTTACTTAGCTCTGAACCCGGAAACACTTTTTATTAACTTCAGTATTAGTAATTTTATAGTGTATACAAGTTTTGTAATATATACAATGGTGAAGGGGTAAAACCCAAGATCCCGTGTATTATTTGCTCTACCTACCAGAAAGTTACGATATTCTTACGCCACAAGACTCGTCTATTGGTAATCACTCAATCATATACTTCGCCGAAATAAATGTATTGCGAACCACTTCGACTATGGTTTACTAAACAGACATGTCTTGCGTCATTAACTGTCAGGATATGACGTCATTTATGACGAATCCGTAGTCAATAAGGAGGTACTAGCTCCGAAACTTCCGCTTTACGTTACATATTTTCAAAACAAGTTTTCTTGGTTCGATGATTACATTTCTAGAAGTTGAATCCTAATGTTTGTTCACTCTGTATGCTTAAATTAATTTTAGTGTGACTGTTACACCCAGGAGTACATCGATATCTGACGTTATCGTTAACTCAGGATTTACGATAACGATCGATGTTGTTACCCGATATTGATCAATATGGAATAACAAACAATTTTGTCGATACTGGAGATCGATGATTTTCTGTATCGAAGATCGATGTTGATCGTTATCGGAGATCGATATTTTTCGCTATGGAAAAGCATCACATTTCTCTGACTCGGAGAACACACTTACTCGTAGAATAGAAGACGTACTTTTTTATATATTTTCTGAAATTTTTGTCATCGAAGTTGTGTCACTCTAAAAACACTGGGTATTGCTCACTCATGCTCCGGAGTAGCACCATACTGTGAAAATATTTACAGATAGAGTTAGTGTAACAAAAATATTTTATGTTATATGCATACATTATTTCAAAAGAGTTGCATAATGAATACTCTTGTAAAGGGCCA
>JAGDQP010047441.1:0-15027 GCA_022664845.1 Lepisma saccharinum
GAGTTTTTTTTTGCGTTAACTCGTGTGGCACCCATACATCAAGCTTAGCCTTATGCAAATGGTTCCACACGGTTTTTTGTGCAATGTTCAGCTCTTGGGCAATCGAAACAGTGCTTACATGACGGTCGGACGCGACAATGTCCATGATTTTATCGACATTTTCGACACTTGGCCTTCCAGTGCGTGGTACATCTTTGACGTCAAAATTACCGGCACGGAATCGACGAAACCAAAATTGCGCGTGATTGGCTGTTACAGTATCAGGACCATAAACACTATTCACATTTGCAGCCGCCTGGCTTGCGTTTTCGCCTTTATCGAAGAAAAACTGTAAAATATAGCGTATTTTCTCTTTGCTAGTGTCCATTTTGACGCGCGCTCACACAACACTGAGTCAACTCATCACAACTATCTGAACAGTGTTTGTAGTACGCAATCTCATCCTTTGAACGCCATCTCGTTGAACCCGATCGGACTTATACAACGCGAGATACAGATCACTGAAGCCATCTATTGGCAAAATAATGGATTACTTTTTACTACACCAGATATTACTGCATTGGTATCGATGAGAAAATTTTGGCTTATGATATTAAGGTCTAGACTTCTAAAAATAGTGTTTAAAAATTGTTTTGTGGTTATTTCTTAATTTCAGCTTAGTCCTTGTTCAAGGCAGTGCAACGTCAGTCATGTACTTGGTTTAATTTTGTCACACACATCCAATGTTAAAAGTGCATGAAAGTTCTTACCGGAACGGTTAACCTCAACAGTTATAATAGTCATTCAACTGTGCATTAATATTTTAAAGATTGTAACTACAGGGTAGAGATAAATCATATTGTATCTGAGTGGTATGATAGCAAATTAATTCATACAGATAGATCATTGTAAATCTCTTTAAAACCAGTATCATTAATTTCATTAGACGATAGTTCATTTCGAATATATTTCTTGGTTCTTGTCCAGTAAATGTATTTACAAGCGTTACTGTAAACACAAAATACTTTCTTTTACATTAGTTTTCACATTGAATTGCTTTGACGCAGGATTCCACATTTTTGCTGGAGGAACTTATACGAACATGAGATCAGATAGATGTTTCACACTCATTCTGTTTCTAATATCACTTAATATTAGGTTAATTTGACTTGATCCCTCTCTCACAATATGCTGTGCTCACAGATAAAGATTTACTGGAAAAATTTCGCTGCGAATTTCTCGAGCGCACCTCTGGAAAATCATATCATCAGAGTTTGATTCGTTGGAAGTATCACTTTCTCCGTATCCCACACTGCCGGATGATTTCATATCTGAGTTCAAGGCAGACATTTCATCCAGCAGTTGCACGCAAGATGTTCTATCAGCCCGGGCTCTCGGCACTAGCTTGAATGAACTGGTTAGGATTTATTGTGACCTCAACCAGTGTTCGATTTGCCAGAGGGAATGACGGGGATTATCCCTGGTTCGTGAGGATTTGATCCCCGGTTGTTGATTCCGAATATCATCCCAACCAGGGATAGAATCTTTGTATTTCTACCCAAACAGGTAGTATGTTGAAACTTACCAGAAAGTATTAAATTTAGGATTCCCCCCTTCGTAAATTATAACAAATCGAACACTGACCTCAACCATTACAAGTTCAGCTCTTCTGAAGAGCATAGTTTGACTGTCAGAATAGCAGGTAACAAATGTAATTCTAGATATGTTTTCAGCCTCGTAATGCTGGAACCTTTTTTTTTAAAAAAAAAATAATCTTTGAGCTTCGGGAAAGGATGGATTGCTACTGTAAAGAAACGACAAATTTTTCATTTCTTTGAAAGCGTCGCACATAAATGGAACGTTTTCTACAAATCCTGTGTATGGAATTTTGCCAAAGCTTCAAATCTCGCTCTTTCACACCAATCTAGATCGAGGATTGACTGTAAAGTGCCTAAAGAAATTTTAAAAAAAGGGTTTACACCTGCTGTGGATTCAGTCGCATCACCTCAAGTTCCAAACGATGGCTAATACAATACCATATAATTAATTCTGGAAAACGTTTTAACAACAGGCACACACACCAGCACAAGGTTTTTAATACTGCTTGAACAGGCCTCATGCAGTAGTTGTTCTAAGAGTTCTACCATTTCCGAGAAAAATATGATTACTTATGGTTTGTCGTCTAGGCAGACTCTTACGTATATTATCAACGTCAATTTTTCATCAACTGATGCTGGCCTTCGTCAGTTTTTCTTGAAAATATTTTCACATGCAAAGTAAGGAAGAACAATTACAGATAACCTATTTGTAACTCTTACTATTCGAAGGGACACTCGTGGCTCACAAATTATTCTTACAGGAACACCGTGCCGGTTCTATATTTCTTACCGCAACGCCGTTCCGGCTCACTTTAAACACTACACACATCTTTACGGTGTTCAATCCGTATTAATTTAGTTAGATTGCAGGTATATTTTTTTAAGCACACACAGTCTTCTAAATCTCACCAGAACATTGGTAAACTTGAGTCAAAAATACTCAACATTCACAGGCAATTGTGAACAGGAGTCGAAGTTTCTCGAATAATACATCGCATCACTTGTGTTATTGTTACGTCGAACTAGTGAGCACTAAAGCGAAGATGCGTGCAGAATAAACACTATGCGGAAAGCCACCTAGATGTCACTATTTTTGCGCCCCTACAAAGCTCCATGTACAATCTTTTACTCAGCATCACCGTTTTAGAGTTTAATGGAAATACTTGACAGGAAGTCAGATTTCCGTAAAATTCAAACTCTGTACTTGCCATTCATTTCTTAATTGAAAATTATATTTCCATGGTAAACATAACTACTTGAACTGCTTTCAGAAACAAAAATTAAATTTGCTTAGAATTTCTTTATCTTCCTAATGAAAATTTACTTCTTTGATTGAGTTTCCAGAAGCGCCCTTTATATTTAATCAGAATTGGTCTTTTAACTTGAAACTTAAAAGGTTTGATCCACCTTATTGAGTCAAAGTATGTATTTAGTTTTAGTCTCAAATACGTGTTCCTTTTGCCTATTTCCTTTGTTGCTAAGAAAATTCTGCAAAGAAAATTGAAAAATCTCTCCCATGTTCCTGAAAGCATGTGTCAAATTTCATATCATATTGTATTTGCACTAAGAATATATAAATTTTCAGTGACGTTGTTGGATACATGACTACATGGCTAGTATAACGTTTTCCTAATATAATTGCTGTAAGATTCCTTTCACATATCAATAATAAGAGAAAATGTAATTTTGTGTGTCACAGAACAACCATTACATCGTTTCTAGAGCGTTTTCGAAGCCCGATATACAGTTACAGTTTAGTGGGATTGAGCATTATTAGCAATATGACGAACATGAGATTTAGCCTATAAAAGAAGTTCCTAAATAAACACCGTTGACTTGTTTTCGTTCTTCAGCAAGACGATGGAAGTCCAATAAAAGTTATACAAGGTGTTTCTCATATTTCGTATGTACGTTTCATTACGATATACACGAAATACTAATATTTAGTAAACTAAGTCGAAATATTTAATTTTTATATATCTAAATTACTAAGTACTAATTTAGATATAGTAATGACTAAACATGTAGTATAATTTAGAATAAACACAAAACATTGGTTAACCAGTAAGAATTTCCCTTTCTTAATAAGTAATCCTCTTTCAGATCGCAGAAAGTACTTCAAATGACCAATCAGGTATTTATGTAGATGAACTGGTAATCTCGAATGACACGGAGCATTCTGCGCATAGATTTGAATATTCTAGTACTGATCATTCTTCAGTAAATGTCAGATCAGAACGATTTAATATATCAGATAATGTAAATACTTCCGTGAACGAAATTAATCGTACCGATGATGAAACGCAGAAATTTACAAGCTCTGATGGTACAGCCAACGAGAAGAAGTCATTCGAATGTGAATTTAATTCGGAGCAATTGACTGAACTGAATCAGTTCGGTGCTGATACATTTCGTCCAGCGATACATGTTAAAGACTTGAATTCGGAGCGATATTTGAGAACAGAGACAGAAAATAAAGTATGTAGTGTATGTGAGAAATGGTTTTCTCGGAGAATTGACTGTGAACGACATATGAGAACGCATACAGGAGAGAAGCCATTTGGTTGTCTTGAATGTGGGAAATTATTTTCTCAGAGCCATCACTTGAAACATCACATGAAAACACACACAGGGGAAAAACCATTTTCCTGTTCTGAATGTGGGAAGTCGTTTTCCCGGAAATATGACGTTGACCGACATAAAAGCACACACTCAGGAGAGAAACCATTTATATGTACTGCATGTGGCAAGTCATTTGGTTTAAAGATCCACTTGGGACAACATATGAGAACTCATACAGGAGAAAAACCATTTATGTGTTCTGTGTGTGGAAAATCGTTTGCGCAGAGAAATAGCCTTGAACATATGAGAACGCATACAGGGGAAAAACCTTTTGAATGTTCTTTATGTGGAAAGAAATTTTCTCGGAAATTTCACTTGAAACAACACAAGGTGACACATACAGGGGAAAGACCATTTCCATGTACTTTATGTGGAAAAGCATTTACCCGAAAGATTGACATGGAACGACATGTAGGAACACACATAGGCGATAAATATCATGTACGTAGGAAATCATTGTCTCAGAAGTGTGGACTTGAAAGACCAGATATGAACTCAGTGTAGTGAAGGTGTAACAGCCTAGTTGCTGTTCCATTTTAATTTATTTTCTCCCCTTTTACTTTCTTAGTCTACGTTTTGTTTCCTTTTTGCGTGTTCTCCTTAGCCCATTCTCTTTGGTTGGTTTTAGTCTCTTTGAGTGTGTTTCGTTTTTATTTTTGCTTTTGGTTTTAATCGTTATCCATCCAGGTTTTCGTTAGTCGCGCAGCAATGACTTGGATCTAGTGCTTGTTTTTGATTGGACCCTAGTCAATGCTTCGTGACTTGGATTTTGCTGATTGGTGTGAATCAGCCTTCTCCGTTTGCTGGGAGAACTGCTCTCCCACGCCATGTTAGTTCAGTTCCAATTTTAATAACTAGAAGGATGGACGTATGGGCTCTCCGTCATCTGTACTTCCTGAGCCCTATCTACATGTGGTAAATATAAATACCAAATTTAGTGTGTATTTCGATAATATTTCGACTGATTTCATCCATTCCGGTAAACTATATTAAATCGTATTAAGAAGAACAAAAACCGATACAAGTGCTACCGAGACTTTTCAGCATCATTATTTCGACATTTTCACTTCAGTAAATTTAATATTTTGGTTTTGAGATTATTTGTCAGAATGTACAATATGTTCTAAATTTCAGTATGGGGTCGCTATTAGCCGAATTCTTACATTACAAGTATCGGATCGTTGGATTTCAGTAATCATATGCTTATATTTCGTCTCCAGTTTCCAAATCCTTTCGAAATTCCCGGTTAGCAATGTTGACAGCTACCGCATATTTTAATTACTTAGTCAAATTAGCAACATGTCTGTTCGACCATCTTTGCGTACCGTTTTTGATGTTAAGAGTAAATTAAATATTATTCGACATGGTTAAATAAACTGGGTTTCAACTCCAGCCACTATTCTCCGATAAAAAGTCACATTTTACATTATTATTTTGCATTTTTCAAGATTTATTCAGATCGTCTTTTGTATAATGTAGGAATCATCTTAATGACGTCACGCATTTACTAAAGCGAAATTGATTCTTTCTGTACGATGTATTTTGGACTATAACTTCTTTCGTGTAAGTAATGCTGTGACAAAACTTTTGTAAATTAAATAACAATGTTTTCGGAAAAATTTGTGAAAATATCAGCAAGATTTATTAATTATTATAGAAATTATGGACATTTATATTTGACAAACTAACTTTCAGTTCTGCTTAATTAGTTCAATGTATACCAGATAGACGATTCAAATTTGTTTGTTCCTTCAACTCCACAGTAATTCTGTTCAGATTCTTATGAGATTATCATATCCGAAAGCGTGCATTATGTAAGTTCAGTGTAATAAATTGGAATTCTGAAATTTTTATATTTCTCCGAAAAATCTTGTGTTTATGTTCAGTGAACGTAGTATAGAAACCTCTCAGTTAACCAGGTACGATCTAAGGCATTAGTTGATAATCCTCATACAGTGTTTAGTAATATTTATGATGTGCAGTGAGTTATTTAATGTTTACGTTGATATTCATTGAAAATTAACTACTAATCGTTACGTGAAGTTGACAGCAATTGATACTAATTATTTCTGTGTTTCGGTAAACCTATCGTATTGAGTGATGTGATTTTAATTAGATTAGATCGGTTCATAAATCCGTAGACCAGTGGTAGGATTCTTTCGCCTGCTGAGAAGTGATAACTTGGGAAAGGAACTATATATATTGAATTTCTGGTTATTTCTGTGTTGACATATGAAGTGACTCCAGTATGTGATTTGTGTGAATAAATATTATTTGCATTTGTGCGTTATGGCACGAAGTTTAGATTGAGTTGCGACCGTCATTCGTTGGTGTTCGTTCGTCTTTATTTCAGGAATTGCGATTCCAGACTACAGGTGTGGGCCCTACTAAGGTAAAGGTAAGACATGGTCTTTTGCCACCCTGTAGACTTCGAAGTGAGTAAAGACACAGTGTGAGTCACATATGAGTCGTTATGCGTATTATCATTTGAGATTATTTCCCAAGTAAAGATTTGCGTTTTTCTTTCTTAACCTTTTGCTAATCTGAACCAGCTGGTACTTCAGAGTATGAACTGACGATCTAATTAAAAGATTGGAGGTGTCGCCTTACCGGTATTTCCTCCCTCAATCTAAATTATTTTTTTTACACCGATCACAAGGATCTGGAATCCTCTTTCCCAGATATTCTTAAATCTGGAAGGCATTTCTGCGCCGCTCGTCTGGGGTGTAGAAAATGTTTGGAGCTAGAGGTTAGGTTAGATGCGTTGCGTGGGTACTCCAGGCTCCTGGCGACCCTTTTTTTCTGTGTGATCCTCTTTTGGGATCTTGGGTTGGGGGCGTTTCAAAGATATGTCTTCAAGATATATGTAATACAAGGCCAAAAATATTTAAATTTAATTAATCAATCTTTTAAGACCAATATGTAAAATTCTAAAGATTTTTATTTGAGAAAACAAAAGTAGACAGTTAAAAACATTACGTCAGTATAATGTGCAGCGGAATCGCGGACGTTTATTTTCAAAGGATCTCATTATTAAAGTTACGATGTATTGGATTTTTTTATAATATAGTATGTAGCTTCAACCTATTAACATTGAGTTCGAACTTCTTTCGGGTATGAATTCGAGACAGAGGAAGTGCGATAATATCAGTTGACATAAAAGCTATATCAAAGTATACATATTTAGTTGAACGATAGTTTCGTCACAAAATTGAACTACATAGTGAAAATAATAGTACATTGTGCTTGTATTTAGCAATGTAAGATCAGGTTATACATTGACGAATGATCGTTTAAGCGATATATACTTCAGTCACGACCAGAATACACGTGTAATACATACCACAAACTTCTTAATCATTTTAAATTGCTTTGCATAACAATTGATTGATTGAATTTTATTTACACCAAGCCAGGCGACGATGGGTCGGGTCCGACCTTTCCCCTACTATTTCCCGATAGGGGAAAGGCTGGGAAAAGGTATCAGTCAGAGCCTAAGCTAAAGCTACCTGAGGAAAGACCTCATCCAGGATGATCGGCCTCTGACAAATGTGAGATTAAATCCAGGACCTCCCGAAGATTAAGCCAACGCCCTACCACTGAGCCACTGTCGCTCGGTTTTCGATATTTAAGTACATTTACTAGTAGTAAATAAGCAAGAATACTTCTTTGAATATTAAACTACATCCTTTTTAGTTTTATTTGTGGCCTTTAGGCATCGAAGGATTAGGCGAGATACGGGAGGGGCAAGGATGTTGGAAGGTGTCGACCAGGGGCTGAGTTGAAGGTTCCATCCCGTCATTTACCTAGTGTGACAAACCTGTCAGGATAGTCGGCCGCTGGAATTAAACCCACGACCTCCCGAATGCTAGGCCAACGCTCTACCACCGAGTTACGGCGTCAAACTGAATCCTATAATAATTATTAAAATAGTATCAAAGTATTTTTAGTTCTGGACTAAACTTGAAATGTAAAGTTTAATATCGTTCGAAACCCGAATCCCTGGAATTCAGTAACACACATCCTTTTGCTAGTAATGCTGGTGGATTCGTCTCTGGTCTCACATACAGGGTGGTTCATACTATGAGGACAAACTTTTGAAAGTAATTACTCATGGAGAAACCAGAAAAAATAGTAAAAATTGCAGCTTTGAGGGTTATTGTGTTTGTCTTCTGTTTAACTGTTCGTCAGTTCCTTGATAAGGAAACACATGCCGGATTCCGTTTATGCTACACTCCCTCAACCATAAACTTGGCCGAGATACAATCTTTGGGTAGTTTTCAGTTGAATTTACTAAGCTATCAAGTTGATATAATCATTTCTGATTATTGGGCCAATTTTTCAGCTCGAAACAGCGCATTTTGTATATTTCTCCAATAGAAGTTTCTGCCAGTCAGCAGAAAAGCTGTCAGGACCATCGATCCCAGAAGCTTCCGAATGCGAAGACAACACTAGCAACAGAGCAGATCTATTACCGCTCGGTGAGGTTGAATCCTTATATTGTACGCACTATCAGGTATGGATAGGTTTGTATTAAGTCAATGAGATTAAACTGAATTGAAAAAAAAAGTCTAAGTGAGCGAGGTTCAGCCTACAGCTAATCTACTTCAGAACCCTTGTCCAATAAGGAGAGACTGTGCTCGAACTTAATCGGGATAATGTTTCTTCATAATACTCTGGCATGGCCCATCAGTTTTTTTTTTGGCGTAGCTTCCCGTGAAGTTGTTTAATGCAGTACAGAAATCTCGGTAGTTAGTCCGAGGCCAAAGTGTTTTCAACCCAAAATTTCGGTATACCCCGTTCATTACATACCAGAAGCTCAAAGTACACAATAAACCATTTATGGACAAATATAATAAATGCTTAAATAACAATGTTGCATCTCTATTTACATAAAGTTGTTTGAGTTCCAGTATCAGTTATAAACGAAGATCTAATGAACAGTATCGTGCAGTTTGCAACATTTCGTAAACACTAAACATTTTTTTTAGTGTGTCGTGCGAGAGATTGAAGGGATTCTCGGAACTGGTTTGTTCGTTTTCCCATTAAAGATTTATCAATAGAAAAAACATAAAACATGCATTCCAGTAGACCAGTACATAATCAGTTCGCAGGCCTCTGCGCTTAACTAACTTTAAGGAAGCAATTTTGGGCAATGAGACTAGTCGATCAACCCCATCATACTTAAGAGCGCCAAGACACGAGATCTGAAGAGAGAAAATATTGTGATTTTCGAATTTTAGTAATGTTGTGTGGTAAAGAGGTACACTCATGCTCAAAAATTTTTTCGCGTGTCTTTATTTGACAGTTTTTTACAAATAATATTTTTCTCCTTGGATTCTGGCGTTCGCTTGATTGTTTTGCTTGTAAAGTAGGTAAAAACGAATATTTCCTGAAATTTTGTCACAAAATTATTGATAAATAAATAAACTAGAAACAAAAAATGAAATATTGAGAAATTGTCGAAAAAATTCTGTCAAAAAGTCAGAAATTTGGCAACATAGGGAAATTCGAGGGAAATTTAGAGGAAAAGAAGGGAAATTGTTTTTGCTCGCCGAAACAGTCCATATCTCTAGTACTATCTGAAACTGAAAATAGGGAAATGCTCAGTCAAATGAAACATTACGGAAACAAAGGTTGCAGACATAATGCATGCGCTGTATAATCATGTGACAAAAACTATTATATTCCCCGAAATGGAGCGAAAAAGGACATACAATCTTTTTTAACTTTCGAAGTGAAGACTGTCAATCAACGGTATGAGCAATAAATGCGTATCAAGGTGTCGTACAATAACCACCTCGTGGAGTAGTAGTGAGGGTTTGAGTTTACGGTATAAGGGGTCCTCAGTTCGAATCTCCACCCATTCTTAAAATATTTTTTTATTTCTGTAGTTTGCGAATATCGTTTTCTTTGTTGTATTTTCTCATTGCTGATAGAATGGTATTTTTACATTACGAGTATACACTCAAAAATGTAAGTGTTGTGTATTAAATTCGAAAACAGTAAATATGTTCTCAAAACTGTATTCTAATGTAAGGTTTAGCAACAGGCCCTGTGAATGCATGTGCTCGAAAGTAGTTACACTTCTAATATGTAAACCCAACCGATATTTAAAACGCATTACGCTTAGTAGTCGTGAGTTTTCACAGATAGTGATATAGAAGATGAAATTAAAAAGTAAGCTATTGTTCATATAACTAGTTAATTCCCCAAACTTCTGACAATTTCCAGTTGTCAGAACGCAAAACGTCTAATTTAGAAATAAACTACATTTTACGTAAGGATAAGTATGTTTACATTATAGATATAACTAGTGTAATTCCTGTATTCCACTTCAGCAAAAGTTTTCGTCATCATAATTGTGGGTGGCTGATGTGGAAGTCTTCTTTACGAGTTTTTTTTAAAATTAGAATGACTTGTAGTAAAATAGGAATAAAAATAAAGAAAAACCTAACTGTAAAACATTAGAAGAAGGTTATTATAATTTCTGTGTGTAAGCGATCAACGTGGCGGCAGCTAATACTTGACCAACATTAGACTTGTTGTTACGGTAAGAAAGACCTTTTACATTTCTGCGTGTGTGCCCAAATCACAGCGAAACTGAAAACCGAGATCTTCCAATAAGGTAAAAGAAACTACTCGGTGTTTCTCGACGATTGTCTGTAGATAATTGCAAATACTGACATTTACATTAAACATTACGGAATATATCAAGTAACTTTTCCAAATGTCTAAATAGTGAGCACTAATTTGAGTTGTTATTGTTTTGAATGTAATTAGATTAATTACAAGTATGATTGCAGCACTAACCTAATATGATAGTTGGTAGGGGAATTTCCAAAAACGGATAGTTGTTCATACCGATTACTGCGAGAAATAGAGGAAAATTCCTGGAATCACCGAAAAAGTCTTTTTTTTTGCCTGTTCTACAAAAACAAAAAGTTCTGGGTACAGATGCACAACACGAAAGCGTAATTATAATTAATTTAAGAGGACTTGTAAAATCTCTAGACTTTAATAAATTAGAACTTCTCTGAGAATATGAGGAGACCAATAGTCTGTTCGTGCTTAGTATGCACTACTCTCCAACTAAAACTCTTTGTTGCTTGCCATTCAGTATACTTAGCTAACATCACTTCAGTAACTCTTTTGAACATCTGACAAAATCCATGCCGAGGCGAACCGCACATTCATCGAGGCAAAAGGAGGACGTTAATCTCACTAGGTGGACGCGTCAATTCATTTGGCACTTCAATGTATAGTTTTTTTCTTTGGTAAAAAAAACAACAACTAAATATTCACTTTCACGACGTGCTTTGCTGGTAAGTAATGTATTCGAGTAAGATATGAGCTTTTAGAACTTGGGAATAAATCAAGAGTAGGAGGATACAATGAAGTTGAGATAGTAATTGTTACTTTTGCGTTTTCAATAACTTGCATTCAATGAACCTGTGCCGGCCGGGTAGCCGTGCTGTCTACGGCGGTAGGCCAACGACTCGAACGTCCTGAGTTCGAGGCAAGGCAGGAGCATGGGTGTGGATTATAATGGCCAATGGGCGAATCATGACGGACAGGAAGGAGTCCAAAGTTAGTACACTGGCCCATATAAAAATAAAACTTTACCAAAAAACGTTTACCATCAATCAACCTAAACTTCAGAAATATATCAAGGCCTAGCAAACGTAATTTAATCGTAGTCTGTAATGCCTGTGAATATTTTTTATTAAATAAATACGTTTAGGGCTGCCGCCGTCTTGGTTTTCGATATGACAGTATTCTAGATTTTTAAAATCAACTCTTTTTTCTATTCTTGAATAGAATTCAGCGCCATATGGAATCATTAAATAAGAAAATTCTACACACGTGAAGGGAAACGGGATGCTATTTCATCATACGTCCTTTTAGTTTGCCTGATATTGAATTTTGGACTTTTCCTCTGAAAATCAAGCTGAATTTCCTTCGGAAAATACAAATGAAGGGTAAGGGTGGATAAAGAGGAATGTCCATTTTCGGTCTTCTTCGGGTTCTGAGTTTTCCCTATTGGTGAAACATCCTAGTGTTGAACAGAATATTCCTTTCGTGCTGAAACGTAGAACTGTCCATACAAAAAGCGGCAAAAGGATTGGCGAACCATTGTGTCTTACGAGATTTTCTACATTAAAACAGCTTTTCTCGGAAAAAACATTATTGTGACATTCCTTGTTTTTTCCCTTCCCCTTGAAACATGAAATTTACGAAAACTGGACTTCTATTGAACTTTTATTGTGAAATTATCTCAGAAATATCCATACCCTCATTCTCAGTACAAGTTGAGTGGAAATTCGCGCCCACTGAGATACCATGTTATTCCTTGGCTAATTCTAAATAAGATTACTCTCTGCAAAATGTTGTTTGGATACTCACACCCAAACATCCAGATGGCAAAAATTCAGATCGTAACCAAACTTGGCATATCGATAAATTATGGTATCTAACAAATGCCCTACAATATATTTTATAGAACCTACCATTCAGAAGGAAATGAGAAAATGATAATTAATGAGCGAAATCTGACGTACAAAGTAGTAAAGCATTACTATAAATATTCGTTCAAGTAGCTCTGATGGAGCAAGAGGTAGAGAGTTAGACATGGCCAGGCCAGGACTTAAATCTCGGACTTTTCCTACCGTAAGGCTCTACATTTTGTTCCACCAGAGCTGCTGGACGGAACGTTTATCGTAATGCTTCTACTACTCTCCGCACGTCAGATCTCTCTCATTAATTATCATTTACATCTTTGCTACTGGAGGGCAGGTTCTAGAAGAACTGTAGGGTATTTGTTAGATACTTTATCGATATGCGAAGTTTGATTACGATCTGAATTTTCAAAATCTGGATGTTTTGGTGTCAGTTAATTGAAGTGAATAATTGGTTGGTTGGTAACAATGCAAAGCGTATAAAACAGCTAAGGTCTAACAGCGAGACTTATCCGAATACGTGACGTTTCCTTTTTTTATACCTTTTTTGCATCTTTTACACAAAAAAAAGTTACACCAGTGTTTCTAAACCTTTTTCATCCCACAACCCCCCGCGCCCCTTTACCATGCTTTCTACCCGGCAACCCACAATTATATTATTGTGTGTATATTTGCTTTCCATTAAAAATAATTTGTTTATTTCCTATATTTTATAATAAATATCCTAATTATATTATCCAAAAACTATTAAAAAACTACATTATCTTTAGTAATGATAAAAACATCAAGCAAAATAAAATACTTTCTTTGAAATGAATTAGTTGAACCTACAAAATTCTCGTTAAATTTATATTTCCTCCTGTCCTCGCGACCGCCTTGCGCACATATCGCGACCCCCAAGTTGAGAAACCCTGAGTTATACTCAGCATCCAATGGCCATCTCTACGTTGCGACATTTCATTTGATAATTGTGAATTAGAAAATACAAAATGAACACAGAAAACATCAGCGCCACTCCATCTGAGCTGGGATGCGTCGAATAGGCTCTCCTTTCTATATTCTAGACCTGCCGGCAGAATTCTATTACAACGGAATGCTGATACTTTATACATAAATTCCAGATTTAAAGGTCGGAAAATGGCCGGAGCTCCAACCTTTTTGCGACCAGCAGAAAGTGGGCGGGGCTACGTTTAGATGATGCCGCGTTCTTTTCTCGACCATCAGCAAATGGACAGGGAGCCGCCTTTCTCCGACCTAAGGCAATGAACGAGGCCCAATCCTTTTCCCACCTTCAAGTGCTGGGGATGGTCGTGGTTTCACCTCTATGCCGGCAAGTCAGAGGCCGACGGCAGTCAACAAACGGTCCGACGACAAAACGCCGCTTGTGGCTGCACGCCGACCTTCCCCCAACCATTTTCCGGCTACTAGTTTGGGTTCTTCCTATCCCCTACACCGGCCCGACCATTTGCCGTCTTGGTCGATATTTGGTTTGCTGGGTAGTAGTAGTCTACCTGAGCCTTAGATGTCTGAAGGTCATAAAAAATCAATTGAATAGTAGTAGTAATAACAGCTGTAGCAGATCTGCACATGGGGGCGCAGCCCGGAAAGTCCGGCTACGGTAAAGGAGGCGCAGCCCCACAAAACTCACAAAGTTAGGGACCCCCCCCCCCCACGGGAAGTGAGTATTGGTGACAGTCCTGATGACTGTTGTGAACATATTTTATTCACCCCACACCAACGGGTGGACAAATCAGCTAGTAACTGATAAAGCATAATTTGGTATTTTAATGAAATCTCATGTGCACAAGGTTCATTTACGCCTTGTAATTTACTAAACTGAGAAAACATAAAACGGAAAATACACGTAGAACCATAGAACAAGCTCATTGAAAACTAAAACATGAGAACTAAATAATAACACAAACAAGTAAAAAAGATTTAACGAAAAAAAGTGTATGTGCGTTCCGAGGGGTTCGAACCTCAATCGTAACATCAATCTAGCTAGATACAGGAATTCACTGTTGAAGGGTCTGAAAGCTCTAAGCCTTTTGCTCTGCTCTGGTAACATTACGTCACGGAGTATAGCTTGTGTTGTTAGTGAGGCAGCGAGTCAGTCAACTGTGGCCAATGTTTCCTTTCTCAAATCTAGCCAAGTCTTATCGTTCGAGCCTTTTTCTGTGATTCAAGACTGTATGAGTCATGTTGCCAATTTTAAATTCGGTACTCCACAAACTACTAAAACTACTGTATAATTTGCCGAAAATGAAGATAAATTATGAATGAAGGCCATTTATAAAATTTTGTGATGTTTATTGGTGAACTTTTGTTTAACACCAACAACATAATATTAAATATCCATAAAACCAAAA
>JAGDQP010047442.1:0-15026 GCA_022664845.1 Lepisma saccharinum
ATGTGTATAGCTATAGTAGTAAAATGTGATTACTAGTTCCCTATCTTACCCCCACGCATCGGGACGATAAAGGTTATCCTTTACACAAGATTACTTTCTTTAATTCCATTGGAAATATTCACTAGTACATTGTTGAAGGGATAACGGAAATATGCTATATCATAAACAAATAGAGAAGAAACATTACATTTCAAGTCAATAGTTTCTATTTTGCATATTCTAAAGTAAAATGAGACGATTAGGGTAATATCATCTCACTTATTTCACAGAAAACCTAACTGCACTGAGCGGAAAACGGGCTTCACAAATATATAAATGAAACAGAAGATATCGAAGCAGATGGGACGTTCCAATGATTGCTACTTTTTTATAATGCTAAGCAAAAGAAAACCCCTATCAGAATCACAAACGTAAGGCGTCCAGTGTTACATGTGACTGGAAAAGGAGTGACTAAGATGCTAAGTTTGGCTATTACACTTTTTTTTTATTTTCTCAGTAGTTTTGGTAAAAGTCGTATTGGTAGTTTCATTGCTCCATGCAGTAAAATTCGTATTTGGATGTTTTATTGTTCTATATATTATCCGATAATAGAGCACGTTGCTGACAGAAAACGTTGATCGTCGGACATTGGAGAAGAGGAGGTTATTAACTATATTATATTTCTTTCTAAAATAATTAGTAATCCACATGAATGTACAAATTTAACCCCAGATACTATGTGATGGCTTATGGAAAATTCCGAATATTAGTCATTCAAATTATCTGCTACCGGAAATCAATAACGGATAGTCGGCATCCCATTATTGATCATAAAGCGTATAATGTAACTACAAATATATTAATAGTACACTGTAATAGGTATATTATGCAGTTAAGCTTTTAAGTGTCAAAATTGCCACTTTATTTAACTTTTAGCTATGGTTACTGCTACTATGTTGTCTTCTCAGAACTTCACTGGGATGATGCTCGGCAATGATTGTCTGATATCTTGCTTGCTTTAACAGGGTCAAAGTATATAACTTATAAAACCCTATTTTATTTTATACACTTGTGATATTTTACACTTCTGCAGTTACTCTATACAATTTAGATCCTGTAATAAAGAGCCAATCACAAATTATTTATATGGGTGTCCATGACAACCGAATAGGCTAACTACATACATGCCATTAACAGATCAAATCGCGCACATACTGTCTTTAAAATAGTCTCGTCCTAGATTTAATTGTACGAAAACCGTGTGCAAAAGTTTCACAAACCGCATAACATAACATTCGGCGTTAAATTTACACTTTGATATATGAAAATATTAATGTTTAAACGAATAAAGATATTGACATGCAACTTTCAGTGTGTGTAGATCATAGATTGAAGAATGCATATTAATAGTTATAGTCGTGTACATGGCTTTATACACGAACAAATACCGTTAAAATAATCATTCTTGTAATGCGAATAATAATATTTAGGGGCACTCGTAGGGGAAAAAATGAGGCAATATTTTGCCATAACTATATGTAAATACTCACCGTTTTCATCCAATGCCTTTTAGTACTTTGATTAGTCTTTCCAATAAGATATGTTTAAAGCTTTCTGGCAGGATTTAGATATTGAGGGTTAGAGTTACAGTTTCGAAAATCCAGTCTAAATATTTTAAGTAAGTTCTTCCCTTAAAACATTATAAGACAATTCAGGCATCAGTTTCGAAATGCTAATGAAATTTGCAGTAACAGTACTATATTTGAAGGCTTTAGTCATTCAATTTTCTCCAGAGCTTGGAATACACAACTGGAGAAAATGGCGTTGCTTTAAATTCTTGATTTGTAGTGATCTAAAAAAAGTGAAATTTAAAGCAATTTCAGAAGGCGGCTGAAATAATCGAACTACAGCAAGCATGGGAAAATAAAAAAAATACTAGTTCTACATTTGTTCAAAAAGTTCAAATACCAAATTTCATTGAATTCTGAAATTGTAGGATTTAATTTTCTATTTTTACTGGAATGACAAAATGATTCAAATTTTACCAGTTGCTTCATGGATAGGTAAATGTGAACTTAAAAGAAGGTAAATACGCTGTCAGCAAGGATCATACTCAGATTTAAATTTTCGTAATCGAGTAATTTACAGCCTCATATTCTACAATTCTACTACAAAACGCGCCATTAGTGATAGTATATTTTCGTTTAGTTTCCTTTAATGGCAACTACTCAACAATGGAAGGAGATAGAACCTTCTGTCGAATTTATACCATACAAGTCCTTAATAGTTGAGATAATGATTGTTGAAAATTAATTGAAAAATGTTTTTTTAAACACTTTGATTCTTGATGTTGGTGTTGGTGGACTAGAGTTTCATTTTATAATTCTTCTGTCTGATTTTTCTTGATACGACTTAAAGAATTCTCATGTGTTAGTAGTGTTTTAATAAGAGAAAAGTAATACTATGATTCTCTTGTGTGTTTTTCCTCTTATATATATTATTATTATTTGCAGTAACCAGTTTATAAAATGAGAAAAATATTGTTGGTTTTAATCAACAGAAAGGAAGAAATGAGACGTTATCATTGTTGTGACTGCTTTAAAGATAAATGGAGGACATTTATTTTTTAATGAAAATAAAAACAAAGTGTAAATTATAAATGTGTTGAGGCGCGGTTGAAGTACCGTTATAAAGGCCTGGGCAGAACTAGCTCAGAGCCGCTGAAACTGTCTTGATCAGTGTAGTAGGTCCCGAGATAGTCCAAGTCTTACAATGCTGTCCTATGGGAAGCGTATCGAGTGAAATAGGTACGCGACGACTTAAGACAATTTGGGCAAAGACGTAGCAGAAACATATGAAGACCTTTGTGATGACTGCTATTGAAATCGACCATCTTTCAGTGACACATACGTACTGCGTATTTGACACTAGCTGCATTACTATGCTATCAAAGGACCGAGCGGCCGTAGCTCAGTTAGTATAGCGGTGGTTTAGTAATCGCAACATTCTAGGAACGATCCTAGAGTCCACCCACCCTGACTGAAGTTTTTCCACAGTCACATCAGCCAAATAAAGGGGTGGTATCTACAAAGGAGGCCCTGGTCGACTAATTTTCAGTATCCTTTCCCCCACCCTATCAGGGTCTGAGTCTGAGGTGCCTAAAGACCGTAAAATATTCAAATTCAAATGCTATCAAGGGACCTTCGGAGCCTTCGTGATTCTTAGTAGAATCGCAGCGCTCACCTTTTGTTCACTGATTCTGTTCACCCCGTAGCAGAAGTAGCAGTAGTAATTATGTGTATAGCTATAGTAGTAAAATGTGATTACTAGTTCCCTATCTTCCCCCACCCATCGGGACGATAAAGGTTACTATTTACACAAGATTATTTTCTTTAATTCCATTGGAAATATTCACCAGTACATTGTTGAAGTATTTTATATCAGTTATTTACATTCTATACAATAGATCATCTTTTGCTCTGTTTGAATTCCAGATATACGAAGAATCTATAAAATAAGTTGAAAAACACAACTATTGTATTGCATGTTACAAGTCTACGTTAGAATATGGGCTGGCGTATTACCTTATAAAGTTTAGTTATCTGTTAGACGATACTGAGCATTTTGTAGCAATACAAAAACTCAACGCAAGATACAAATATTGAAGAAACTTTGTCTTTTTTTGTCATAAGATCCCTGATGTATGGTTATGAAACTGTTGTCTTGGTTATGTATTTGAAAGACAATGTCCCTGGCATCCAACCACTTTCACACTTCATTCCAATGGCTTTTCTCCTCACTGTCTTCGGTCGGCCAAGTCAAAGCTTCCGTTTCCGCTGAGCAAGTGCTCTGAATTTTAATTATGTGGAAACCGAAATTGATCCTGAAGGCGTGCCAGCGAGGTTTTGATTAAGTGTGTTTAGGGGGTGTGCGGGTTACTTTCTTGGATTCCATGCTAGAGAGTCGATGCAGGGAATCTTCCCAACACATTAAGAAGAGGTTGGTAAACAAAGGAAGATCCGATATGCAGATGCATACCAAGATGTTCGAAGCCGAAGTCATCTTGTTTGTACGTTTTCCTAGTAGAGGTGAATGTTGATTACAATTGGAATATAGAGAGTTGATATTCATACCAAGTTCCTATTACAAAATTGCAAAATATACTGATTATTATTCTGGTGTCTGAAACTAATACCAAGCCTTTTTCAAAGTTCACCGAGAAAGTGTAGCTCATTGCTTTCTAAACTAGGAAATTCTTAACGTGCGTACCTAACAATGCGCATATATAGATAAATTGTTTCATTTTTACAATACATACATTTTGTTGTAAAAGAAAATGCTTTTTTAATTTTTCTACTTAGAAGAAAATTTTACAGTATGTTGTGATTTGAAAACAAAAACAGTTTTATGATGAATTCAGTGATTTTCTAACTGCATGGTTTTGTCAACATTGTTTAGTTGTGTAGAAAAAATGGGCATCGTATATTAATGGCTCGGTGTTTTGAATGAGAATGAATTTGAATACTGTAATATCTCAATTTGTAATTTCTACGATGATTGAATGATTTTCAAAGGATATCAGAATCTGAAATATGCATATGTGAACTTCCATATAGTTTCAGCAAGGACGGAGAAACCAGTAATTTTAATTTATAATGGCAAAACCAGTATCAAACATTCTTTAAGGAAAGATATCGTCTTTTGGTATTTTGATATTATGAAGTATTTCCAGATTTCTCAGATGCTTGGTAATAAAGAATACTATGTTGTAAACGTATATTCAATTCCTGATATTACTCTGATTTGGATAGTAGTTCTGGGTATATAGGAACCTAAAGTTATTTCTATTATCTCATCCAATCTGATCTAATGAGATGGATCCTACGGCCACTATTATCTAAAGCAACCTAATGTTAAACAAGAACCCACGGAATACTAAGTATAACAATTGGTATCTTAAAAGTAGAAACGAAAGAAAAAAAAATACCCTTCATAATTACAAGCATAAGTATGGTATCTTACGAGATGAACATTTACTTCCACTTAATGTGGGCTAAAGGGCAGTGGCTGAAAGGACAGAACTGAAGAAACAGATCAGCGCCAATGAAGGTATTCAAGAGTACTATAAGCAGCTCATCTCATACATACATACATATTATTCAACAGCGGTTTATTTTATAGAAAATAAAACCGCAAATATAATTATATATAAAAAGAAATATGATACTACTTACCTTTAGCAGACATAAAAAGATAACGCCTGTTTTCCGTCTTCCCGTTTTTTTTATGAAACGTATAGTTACACTATCGTTATTTGTTAAGATAGTCAAATAATTGTCACAAAGTTTGCACAACTGACAAAAAAGTGTTTACTCGTCCATTGTACTGGAATGTAGATATTTCAGCGCAGCAATAACTTTTTTTCGGTTGAAATCATCTATGTCCCGCTCTACTAAAAAATCCTCGATACGTTTTAGATAACTTTTGTCTAGAAGAGCATGTTGATCATAAACTAAACGATACAAAAGAATATCTTGACAAAATTATAAATCAACATTTTTTTCTTTTATTTAAGGACGGACAGTGATCTTCAAGCCAATAACCGACATGGACAAGTAAGCAATTATATTGCTGTTGTGAAGCTATCTATTATGTTACATCGGAAAACCAGATATAGTCATCCAACAGTACGGGCTTTGTTTGGAAAAAATAGAAGCTCTGCTCAACTATGAGGACATTGAATTCGTACCGGTTCGCCTCCATATTGACTTTTCAGCAGCACATCTTCAAAATGACAGTTGTAGCGGTTACGACAAATTAATCGAAATACTTCATCAACGAGAAAGGCAGTTTCTGGGGAAGGTTTCCCAAATAATACCCTGCGACTTCAAGACTGGAAGCGTGAAGCGAAAAAAGAGGATGTTATTTTCAATTCTTTCGGAAATTTCAAATTTTGCCCTAGGAGGATATAACCTATATGAAACTCATCAATTGAAAAATGCCGTCAATCAACTACAACAGCAAAGTACATATTTAAATGATCAGATTCTAAACATAAAACAAAGTCAATTTCAATTAACTCATATAGTCCAGATGTTACAGTCTATGTAGAGAAAGTTATTTCACAAGTTCATAGTGAAATTTTGCAACTGTTAGGTACTACGGCGAGCAATGGGCGATTTCTAATTACCCTCCAAACTTCCAAATACTAGAACAGCACTTTGACAATATTCTCCAGAGCTTATTGCAGAACACTGTAAATGACGTATTAATTGAACCTAATTTAGCGGCAAAAATTATAAGAAATAACCCGCACTTACGAAATTCATTAATCTCTGAATATACTGCCATTTTTTATGAAACTTCCAAGTTTTTGAATAGCATTTGACCCAACATTAGCCAATTTAGATATAATCCTGCAAGTACCTGTAATCAGATGCTCAGGCTACCACATGTTACATAAAACATTCAATAACGGATTTTTATCCAAAACTATCCTTCTTAAAATGGTAGTACCAGATTTCGTTATTGAAACGAATACATCGGTTTTTTAAGTGGACATGTCAGTCTGCCAAAGACACCAATTTATTGTATGCAAGGTCTAAAACCAAGCCAAAACTCAGTAGACGGACATGATTTTTCGTAATTCAACCAAGAATTGCCAAGTAAACCTCAGCTATCAACCCAAGAGGAATTCTTTATATACACCCCTGCAAGGCCTACACCTGGCAACTCGTAAGCAAGTTCAGATCTTAAAATAACATAATCAAATAATTATTAAAAAGACCCAAAATTCTTCAAACAACTACTATTTTTAATACCAACAATTTGAACGAATTATCACGGACAATCAAACTTACCAACGAGACGTACGATTAAAATAATTTTTGAATATTTAAATCTTCCTACGACGTTCTCACTAAATTTTACAACTAACTTCCAAAACTTACAACGATCACTAAGTAATTTGCAATCTCAATTGAATAACGAGTAAAATCAGCTACCAAGAACGCTTTCTGATATACACTTGCATCCAACATTATCTTGGACGTAAATTAGTTTAGTTCTGATCATTTTCGTATTATTTACTATAAGAACAATTATTGTATGTATTTTGTATCATGGTTTCCAGAAATCAAAAGCTTAAAACGAATCATTACTTTTTTCAGAATGCCTGTCCTCACAACAGCAATTACTTTAGCCATACTAGCCATTCTAATGACAATAGTATTTTTTTTAATTTGCTATACCGAATTAAAAGTGCCCACACGTCAAAGAGTGCAAAGATGACGAACTGTACATCATCACTCGACACAGCGATAAACACTAATAGGGAAACTAACAATTGCAAATTATGCACTGGACCCACATTCTCAAATACAATATACGAGGAAACTACAATAAATGATATTCAGCCGGTACAAACAGTAAGTGACCTTATATATAAATACTGAAAAAGTCAAAATAAACACTAATTTGTTTCACTGACTCGAGGATCATGATATCTGCCAGTTCAGTGACATACGCATTATTAGTTTTTCAATTAAACATCGGAGTGCAAGCCTGTATATATATATATATATATATATATATATATATATATATTATATATTAACTAATGTGGTGAATATGTAACAAAGTGATGAATAAAGTGCGATAATTTTTAGTGTAAAACGATGTATTTGTCAGTGCCTTAGAAAATAGTGCACCAAATACCAATTTTCCTCACTATTTTCTCCCCGTGCAGTTCCGTGTATTTACTCACAAGCACACATTATGTAAACAGAACAGTGTTTATAAACATACATGTGACAAGTGATGTAACCACAACAAACAGTGAAGTGACACATAAACATTAGCAAACGACAAGAACAAACTCATCATGGAAGCAACAAATGGGGTTGCTATCAACATGCAGAAGGAGTTGGAGTCGTCGAAGGAGGGACTTGGAGGACGGCGCCAAAAAGAAGACTATAAAACTACGATGCACCAGATACAGAGTATCACTTATTCCTGGGTGGTCAACTCCTCTCGTTTTACCTGTTCACAGAAGGCATGACTTCTGGAACATCATGATACACAGAAGGCATCGCTTCTGGTATCTACTCTGCCTAAATTCACCTTTTTGTACACAGAAAACATCGCTTCTGGTACATCCTAGACATACAGAAGGCAACGCTTCCGGTGTCTTTCTTACGTGCACAGAAGGCATCGCTTCTGGCACGATACCTCATCCTAAACCTCTCTTTCGAGAAAAACACCCAAAGAAGAAGACGTCTACAACACACATTTATCTATTTTATGTAATTATTTTCCCTATGGGACACTCTATTTGACAACCTGTAAAGTTATCTCCTTTTTTGTAATAAAACTGGTTATGGGCTAAAAGACAAACCTCGAGTATCTATCAGCTCTACCTCAGGTACTCTACAAGAGAACCACTAGAACATTACGGCTTAATATGCAAGTCTACTGTTGACATTGTTCATTTAAAACAAACGAAAGAAATGGTTCACTGAAAATGAAATGGTTTATCCAGAAAGACAATGAACGTAATATTTAATAGAAATTTTTGCACTTCCTGTTATACTTTCGTAATGACTGTAAAATTATTGGTATGATTTAGTGCAACATAAGTTTTGTCTATCATGAAACTTGGTATTTCTAAAGTGTGTGAAATATAAATGGAAATATTGGTAACAATAAGTCTATGGATATTGATAGGCTATAATGATCTATATGATGGAAGATATAATGAATAAGATTTGTAAATATGAATTCGAAGTGTTATTATATTTTGTTATTTTGCATCTTAGATAAGCTAATCTATATACAACAAGTGTTCCTAGTTGGATTAGGAGAAACTGTAAATAAGATAACGTTACGTGTGCAATTTAGAGTTGAATTTGAATAATAAGAAAATAACAGAATTTGGCGATGAGTTTTAAAGAAACGAATTCACAACAATAGTAGTATAGAACAAAACTGGTGACTTGGATTACTGAAACGAATCTTTTGAGTGTGAGTATTACTTTCATAAACTTGAAACTTAAGGTGAGTGAGAACAGAAACATTTTCTGCAATTTTGATGATTCAAGAGAATCAATTGACAATTATCTGGAACGATTTTAAGTGCATTGGGATCTTCATGAACTCAAATTAGAAAAAAAGAAAACAAATGTTAATTATATCATTATCACCACAATGATTTGCAAATGAGTGACCTTTAGCTGCACAGATTTAAAATAATTTGTGATGAAATTGTATGCAAAGCACTCTAATGTCACAACGTACAGAGATATACGTTTCATCGATTCGTACAGCACAAAGGGAAATCAGTAAAATAATACATCAAATAGATCAGAAAGCAGTCTGCAAAATTCAAATTAGGTACATTGGAAGCTGAAGATTGTAAGGATTATATGATTTTAGGTGTAATGGATGGATCATTAAGAAGAATATTACTACAAAAATACGAACTAACATTTGAGAAAGTTACACTACTAGCTATTCAATTTGAGACACTCGGACAGGAGAGCAGACTAATTAATAATGCTTTACGAACGTCTACTTTCAGTTCCATGTAAACAAATCCTCCGAAAGCTGTGAAACGTAATGTTAAAATAGTAAATAGTTCTTCATAATCAGATGCACGAATCCATGGTAAAGCCTGTGGATATATTCATCCAATATAAAAGTGTCCATCTTAGTATGCAATTATTGCAAAAACAAAAATAATTTCCAAGCACAACGTTTTTCATTAAAAATAATTTTAAATCAAATATGGTGATTACGATTGGAGCCAATGTTCAACCGCCTGGCAAAAATTAAATGTTCGAATTGCTACTGATGATATTTGGGTTTAAAATATAATGGATGTTGATAACAGTACTTTGAATCTTACTCTTACAATTCATAATATGAAATTTAAGACAATTGTTGATTCAGGTGCTGGATATAATCTTCTGGATAGACGTAATAGTAAGATATTAAACCTACAAATTCAACCTCTAAACTCACATATTTATGTTAGAACGATATAAGGAAGGAAAATTCTTTTTACTTCTAAAGTAAAAATACCGTAAGAAAGAAAGTAAGAAATCTTAAATTTTTCATTGTTCCTAGGAAGAAAAAGTATTGCACAATATTTGTCAAGCTGGAAGAATAGATTTTAAGGTGAGTTAGAGAATAACATAGAATACATTACCCACGACAATGACCAATCTACATTTCATGAAGAAAGCACAAATATAATTATGAAGTATTTAGATCTACAATTTACATCGCATAGAAATGAGACAATTAGCATAAAATCAATTACTAAAGATTGACTAAAATGAACTGAGACATTATACTTTAACAATCTAATAGATCAAGGACACAGTGAGATAGGAATAACACAAAATAAGGTTGAACGATTGGAACCTGTATAGTCAAACATTGTGTCTGACAATATTGAAGAACATAATACTTCAATTAAGAAAGAAAAGAAAGAATTAAGGAAGAAAACGAAGATATAGTTGAATGTTAAATTGATATAATAAGCGAAATTACAATTTCAATTGAAATTGAAATGCATTTTAAGACATTTAGACTCAGTCCGTATAGATGATGATGGAATTAATTGGTGGAATGAAGAAAGTGGAAGGTACGGGAATATCCCAAGAAAACCCACGCATACCACAAAGCTCTCATGGCAACCCCATCGACGACCCCATGCAACACAGGTAAGGGTTCTTTCACTGAGCCACCGCATCCTTTCGAAATTTTGTTGCACTGAAATCTTTGCACGTTTGCTTTGGATTCACGCTGATTGCGGGTCTTCGTGCTTGATCCTAAAGCGCATCTCGATGTATACATGTATGCAGTGTTCCTAATAGCAAAATTCACTTTCAATAGAGCCACATCTGTATTTTCTGCCATGTCCGATAACCAGTTTCACAATAAACAATAAAAAAGTTAAATGTAGTGGTTGCTCAATAGGAATGTTTGACAGTGAAACTGATAGACTGTATCGGGCCTTGAAATTGACAGGGTTATTACAGAGTTCCAATATGTCTGCTTCACTGGATATTAAGATAGATTAGAAAACTTACATCATGAAGACACACGAGCATTTGTAAAAAATATCTAGGACTCACGTGAAGCATCTGTTAAGTACCATAAATAAGGAACGAAATCAATTTGAAAACGATCGGCTAGTTTCAATTGGCAGTAGAAAGTTAGGTTAAGGAGTAGTTGAAACCCAGTTAGATTATCAAATTAAAACCACTAGAGCCCAATTTCATTATTATATGCTGTATATAGCTTAAGACTTTAACCTTGAAGAATACCATAGTTTGGGTACACAATACTAACAAATATCTTATTAATGACATTGTCATACTACTATGATCATTCTGCATATACCTTCGTGTCAAAACTCATTGATTTGATTCTGCGTCATTACTACTTGCCTTATGCGACTGAGTCATTTACAATTTACCGTACTGCGTCAATAAGCTATAGTGTATTAGTTCTGCAATGCAATGTGAAAACGACTTCACAGAGAGATAGATTCGTGAACGAAGATACTCAATGTAATATATTTTATTACAAATTAATAAATATCAACTATGGGTTATTACTTAACAACTGTAGAATGTACTTATAGCCAAACATCTACAATATTCTCCGTTATGGATTTGAGCCATACATTCATATTCATTAAACAAAAGCGACATTTGTTCATTAAGTTGCCTTTAATCATTAAAACAATATATCACTTATTGAATGCATAATAAGCCAACTTTTGTATTTGTACCATAATTCTGTCACCATTTCCATATTTAAAACCAAGGTATTTACAAACAAAGACACAGTGTATAAAGGCATGGTTCATTTTCTAGTGTTTATATTTGTTATGCGCGGCATAACTTAGATCTTTGCAGTGAGTAAATTAAAGATTGGAAGATTGCTACGTATCACAGGTGACGGGCAAGAACAGAGATCATGAACAGAATCAACCATCTTATGGCGTTTCCCACTGCCAAAATCAATCCAAAGTACGTGTATTTCCTATTTCTAAAAAGATGGAAACTGCCTCGATGACGACATATAAATCCACAGTACGTACGTATGCTGATGGCCATTAGTCATGACCATTATCAACTGCATATTTCATGTGAAATAGAAGGTGGCCATCTGCTTCTTCATGCCACGAAAGTGAAATTGCTCTTACGTCTAACTTCACTTATGATGATATAATTTTGTCTTCAATAGTGCATACAATTGTCTTTCCTTCGTACTGTACACCAGTAAGTTGTGTTACCAGTGAGTTAAATAGCTTCCTTTGTACTGATCCTCTCGTTGCAACTCATTGAAATTCTTCGGGATTGTTGCGGATAAAGTCACTCGGATCTGAATCCTGTTCTGCTTGACTGGCACGTGTCAGCCTGTATCTGTCGAACACCACATCAATTCGTGTCAAGTTCTGCAATAATCTATAAATGTATGGCTTGAAGATGATGTCATAGTAGCCCCAAAACGTCTTTTCTTTCTTCGGAGGAAGTGAGTGCATTATTGCTGCCCGTCTAGTACAGCTGCCGTAATGATTCTGTTAATTGTGCGTATGCTTCTAGTGGTCTCAAGTTCAAATACAATGTATAATACAACATCAGTTTTGCTACTTGGGTTTCTCCATCTTTCACTTTCAGATATGGAAGGTGGAAACAGCTGATTTTCGTGGGCGAAAAATGTTTCGATGTCTGTTTCTCTGCTTTGGGAAGCTATGTCCATCTTACAGAATAGACGCAGTTAGAATCTCCTAGCAGTTCATCTATTTTTGTCTTTGCTTCTGACCTAACATTTACTGGAGCATTGAAGATCTGGACATTATTTCTCCTAATGATGACATAAGCTGAACATAAAGCTCTGTCTAGCAGAAGTTCAATGTATTTTTTGCACTGTTTGATCGCATCTGCATAAGTTTTCCTTACCTTAAGCACAGATTCTTGATGATCTATTAAATTTCTACTGCCAATGGAAACTAGCTGATTATTTTCAAATTAATTTATTTTCAAAAAAAAATTAAGGGTGAGTACCTGAGATCGAACTAAGAAAAACGTGATAAAAACGGGTGTCGAATATTAAGTACTTTCGGAGCTATAGGCTGCCGAAACCGTAGGAAAATGAACTTCAGAGCTGATTATTTCGAATACGAAAAGGCGGAGAGCAGGCGGTTGAGAGTAAATTAGAGGAAGTCACACCCGGGCTATCCAAAAATGCATGTTTGAAACTCCTACAAGCAGGGCGCATGGGATTCCCCAAAGGAAAAAGGGAATTCCCAAAAATTATTCCAAGTAAAGTAGGGTCAGAAACGGCATAAATGAGACGTCTTCTAGACAGGTAACAATAATTCGTTTACTGCATGTCCATATGTCAAGTAGATTCCGAATGCGGAGTGATTTGAAAAAACCGTGCGGGATTACATAACTGTCAGGAGTATGAGTAACAATAATTCAATGAACAGTTAAATTATGTGTCCCAGAAGAAACAGTGTGTCATTTGTCAGTGGAATGGCGGTGAGTATGTGAATATCAAATGCAGCATAAGGTAAAAGGTGATCCCGTTGGTGGGGTGGACAGTGCGCAGGGCACGATGCTTGGATGAAGAATCCTGGCTATGCCGTGGAAAGTTGTCAGCATTGAGAACTGTACAGCTTTGAACCGAAAGGCGCACGTATCATTATTGACTAATAGCACTAGAATTAAAAAATTGAGGACTAAAAGTACAAAACGTAATGTATACCCAAATGTCGTGAAATTGGAAAGGGCAAGGAACGTTCATGTGTATTTCAAATCTAGTTGATAGAGCGTACATAACATCCTGAAAGGATATCATCATGTGATTAGTTCTGAACTTGTAAGGTTTAATGTGATTCCTGAAACTGTTCAAATCGAAATCGAGAAAGACTGAATTGCTATGCAGATCCAACAGCAAGATTACAAATGCAGTTGGCTGTCCTTCTTAACAGAAAGAAAAACACAATAGCATAACTGTTTGGTGAAGATTAGTAGCTACGATCACAAACATGAAATAAGCACAGGGGAGACCGTTCGTGCTTGTGTCCCGCTCAGGACGAACATAAGGTTTGCAGAATGTTCATGTATTCCCTGTTCCATAATGCAAACACCGGGGCAATACATTGAACAGAGGCACTGACCGCTACCTGTCCCATTCCATTCTACTGGAGAAAGCTCCCCGAGGGATATCATCGTACATACGTAACGATATGGAACCTTCAGGTGCAGGTAACACTAGAAACTAGTTGAAAAGATTCACTACATTTGTAATGATACTATTACTGCTAGTAGTGAATAAAATAATAATAATAATAATAATAATAATAATACGTATTATTATTATTATTAATATTATTATTATTCACATTCTTCTGAGCTTATTCGTTTGTCTCCTCTAAACTTTGAAATACAAAAGCATAGACATTAACGTGAAACAAACACCAGACAGAAACAGTTGAAATGCTATTCTTGAGCTACAAATAAGGAAAGCAGAGAGTTTTGGTTGTGGATCACTATGCTTGTAATGTGCTGTTGACAAAGAATGAAGGCCTCACTAGTCACATAATGCAGACGACGTTTACCTGTTGCTGTTCTTTACTGAATCCACTGGAGGAACAACACTAGAATACACACATTCCAGCACCACTTCCGTCTCGAACGTGGGTTGGAAAGTACTTACGTTTCCTGTGACTCTGTTGTAGTTTAGAGCGAGAAGACTTTGTGCGTCAAATTGGTAGTTTTAGTCAATTTAAAATGGTTTATTCATTTAGTGAAATGGCCGATATGCATTTAATGTATAGTCGTGCAGATGGTAACGCCTTGGCTGCGCAACGTATGTATCACGAATATTTTCCAAATCGCCAGGTTCCAAATGTAAGGACATTTATTGCCGTTGACAGGCATCTTAGGGAAACTGGTAGTTTTAGTGCAATGTGTAACCGTGGAAGACCAAGAACTGAACTTCAACCTGAACAAGAGGAACAA
>JAGDQP010047444.1:0-15026 GCA_022664845.1 Lepisma saccharinum
ACATGTTACTTTAGTTGCGAAATCATAATTTTAAAGCTATGACATTGATCGAATTTATTCTGCCGAGTAGACTGAATACAGTTCGTGTAACAATGTATATACACAGCATTTGAAATGAGACGATACAATGTCATAGCTTTAAAATTATGATTTCGCAACTAAAGTAACATGTGTCGCCCGCAATGACCTCTATCCAAAAGCGATACTGGACTGACTGCTGAAGTTGCCAGAAATGTCATGAGTATATGAAGACATGAAGAGGAGATGACACTTAATCTCGTTTATCCACTTCTAGTCTAAACCAATATGAACAAAATTTTCAGTTCTAACTCAGCTTTCTACGCTTGATATCGCTGTGCGGACCGTTTTTTTTATTTGTCTTAATTCTTGCAAAAAGAAACTTAAATTTGCAATATGTTTTACTAAATGCAGAGTACGGTATACTATTATATGAATAACTCAGGAATTAAAACTGAAATAAAAAACGGCATCGATATTCTGCGTATAAAATTGAGTTTAAACTGAAAATTTGGTTCACATTGAATTAGAGTGGAAGTGGACTTACGAGTTTGAATATTTGCTCTGGCATCTATCTTTCGATACTAAGCAGTAACTCCAGTATCGTTACATAGAGGTCAAGCCAAGTCAAGAGTCGCGCGTACACAGGTTGTATTCAACGGGCTGAGCGCTCAGTGAGCCTTCTGGGATCGGAAATCCTTCGGATGACGAGAAGCTTGTAGAGCTAAAGAAACAGTTGAATATTGTTAAGCGCTCCGTACTTCTTGGTATTGTCGATGTATGTTTACCAATAAATGTATCGTTTCTTGTTTAAAAGGTTTATTGCATTGTTTTAAAGTCATCTCGACACTCATGGGCATAATTTATTAACTTCTTTACGCCTAACAGAAATTATCTGTATATTTAACAGATACGTCATCTGCTACTACTTGACGTCCAACTTCCGGCTCACAGTGAACCGGAAGTTCTCAGTGGCATTCAAAGGACAATTTCGGTGAGCGCTTAGTGAGAGCTCAGTCCGTTGAATGCAGCCACATACTCCCCCACTCTCTTTCTCTATCACACACACATTAACTGTCTCCCTCACTATCACACACAGAGAGAGAGAAACTGCGAGTAAATGAAGGGGACTAGCAGATGATTTTCTGCAGCTTGGGAGAAGGTCTTGTCGCTTGCGCGCCACAAATACCATCTTGTGGAAGCAGTGTAAAGCTAAGGAGGGGAACTGAGTAGAAATATTCGGCTTGCTTTTGCCATGCTACTTCTCAAGCCCTGTGCTAATTGGTATTAGAAATGTCAGTCCGACATCTACAGGAGGGGAAGCCTGTGTAGGGAGATAGGCTTAAAACGAGGTGCAGACGAATTACAACACCAAGATTAAACTGTGGACTTGTGAAGTTTTTTTTTTCTCTTCCTAAAAGGAAACTATGGCTTTTTTTTAACACCGAGGGGTAGAATATTATTACATTGAAGTAAAAACTAAATAATTTAAGAATTTGGGTGTTGTGCAACAGGTCGAATACTGTATGTAAATCATTACAGGAGCGTATATAATACATAGCAGTTTAAGTGTGGTGAAAAGAAAGTGATAACGTCTTACCTCGATATAGTATTTTACTGTTGTTTTGAAGATACGAATATGAATAACTGTTATAAGTATCGTTTTCTTTTGTGTTATTGCAGTGCAGAGACTTTGTGAGAGCGGGGGCAGAACAAGGAATGACACCGTCAGACGTCGTTCAAGCAGCAGACATAACATTTTCGTGCGTAGCTGACCCCAAAGCTGCTAAAGAAGTAAGTTATTTCAAGGTTTCCATGCTGAAGTATGTAGGTTGACAATAGTGATGTAAATATGGAAAATCCTCTATTCATTCTTAGCAAAAGAGGGTTGAAATATAAAGTACAGTAGAACTCGAATTAATCCGGGATGGGTATGTTCTGAAGGGGGGTCCCAGAGAGGTCTTACCTACCCTTTTTTTCTGTGCCTTTCACGTTACTCGAAGAACTACCGTTCTTCATGGTATTTCAACATGAAAAGTTGAGAGGAGCAAAAGTTACAGGTACATACTTTTATTGAAACACACAATGTATTCAAGTACAGTATAGGAACTCTATATATTGCCGTACAGAGCAATGCATGTTATTGTACTCTAAAACCAAAAGTATTTTCTGTCACTGGCCTTTTCAAGACAGAAAACTGCTGAATTGAAATAATCAGAATTTGAACTCCGTGGTATACTGGTATCATGCATAGCAACAGAGTTTACCATTTTCAGTTGAGGTCCTTCCCTTAGAACGTTTAACCCTTTTAAAAAAATAAAATTGAATTTCGCATGTTAAGAAAATGTCACAGAGGCCAGGAGAATGACATATATTGTTAACTATGCTTTCACTTCACAATTATTAAGCAGAAGTAAGAAAAACAGGAGCCGGAGCACACCAACAATTTTTTTTTTTTTTTATTCCACATAAGTACCAGGTGAATTATTGTTGATTTTGTCAGGAGAACTACTGAAATTAGAGCACAGCACGATGTTGCCATAACATAACTGAGCTGACCACAAAATAGCTGACACAAGATGCAGTTTGTGGTGTTGTCAGCTTAACAGATGTCAAATACTGCCAATACCCTCCCTCCCCAACAAATTTCACAAAATAACCCTAGAAGGCTTTTCAAAACGATAAGAGTTTATTCAGGAGAACTGCTTAAAAATCTTGACCAGATTATTAGTGTGTGACTCTTCCGTTGTTGAAAATGAGACAGACACATATACTGTAAGTGGTTTATGTAAAACAAATGAAGAAAGCTTAATTATGAAATAGGCTAAATAATAAACCAATGTTCTTTGCCTTTGGGCGTTGGGACAGTCAAAAGAACATTTCTATTGTTGTAAACGTTAAAAATATATTCAGTTATTACTATGTAATTTTAAAAATCCATGAACAATTGCGTACATGATTTATCCATAATAGCAGTAAGAAAAGTCACAATTTTTCGAATTGTAACTGCAGGGCATCAAGTGGTCAGTCTATTTACATACGACGCATCTATAAGCTGCATTTGGTGTTTATTCAACACACCGGTGAACTGAAGCATAGTGCCACTATTAAATTTGCTTTCCGAATTTGTATGTGTTTATTATTGTATTACCAGAAACATATATATATTACCAAAATGGGACGGTGAACAACCTAAAAACAGTTGAGTTCACTTGGAAGTACATTTTAACATTAAAACCCATGAGCTTCCAGTACAGTACCCGCCCCACCGTGAGTGATACCTTCTTGGTGACCACCACTCTTTAACTCACAGAAGTAGGAGAGATGGTGCCATTGTGGTTCAACAGTTGTTTGGAGCCCTGTTGGGGAGGGGAGTCAGCACAACCACATGCCGCATACTATTGTGCTGCTGATTTTTTTAAACTTAAACCCATGTTCTACTCTATCTGTATCTGTGTACAACGTGTTCAATAATAATAATGCAGTGTAATGGCAAGCAAAAATGAACAGATTGTGTGTTCATTGCAAGAAAAAATGCAAGTTCTTCAACGACTTGATCAGGGTGAAAGAAAAAAAAACACCTAGAATTAGGGGTATGTGTTACCACAACAAAAGAGTGGAGGAAAAAGGAGTACTGCGCATAAGGGCCGTTTTGTACCCATCAACCGATTTCAGTGAAATTTTGTAAGTAATAACTAGACCATATGTGAGTTCCAATAATCCAAATCCTATGTCCATTTATAGTGTTGATCAAAATAAATTCTGATATCTCCAGAATAGCTTAAGCTACCAAATCCAAATTTCGTTTGGAAAGTACTAATACAATGAGCATATTACAGTATAAACCAAAAGGCTACATCTTTAACCGTTTTGGAGATAAAAAATAATTTTCTTATGTAAACGTTCAGTTTTACAAAATGCACCTTTTCCCAGGAAACTTTGTTTTGTTTAACCATCAGCCCCCACTAGTTATAAAACGATACTTCGCTCAAATAATTTTCATGTCATTTTGAAGAACCTGCGTGCTCACCCGACTTCAGGAACACACATTTTCTCGGAATTTATTGACTGTACTTCGTATTAAATGGATAACATTGGTTTTCTTATTGCATTACTGCATCGAGTTTGTTAATGGATACATCTTCAGTTTTGACTGAAACTAGTAGTATATAATATGTATACGTGTTAGTTATTGTGTTTTACTCAAATTGTTTTTGTTATAATACATCATGACTCTGACTGTTTTCAATGTGAATATAATTTGTATTGCTTGTAATCTTAAAGTTCATGTTATGTGAAACATATATTTATGAGCTATTTGTTTTTCAGTTGGTTTTCGGGAACTGTGGAGTACTTCAAGAAGCAATGTCCGGCAAGGGGTACGTAGAAATGACAGGCGTGGACGCTGAAACATCTCAGGATATAGCCGAAGTAAGTATATACACAGATAGGTATATATAGCTTTTTTTATACGAAGAAAGTTTCCGGTACTCACTACAAATTTATATGACAATGTACAGTGGTGGAAATTGTATAAAGGCATGGCAACATTGTGAAAAAGAAGAAGCCAGGGGTGCTCAAGATGGCTATACAAGATATATTGAGAAAGTAACATCGTATACAATACAAAATGAAAACATATGCTATTCTTGTTGGTCCGTGACACATGTATTTTACAAAGACAAATGAATCCATTTTCGGGTGGAAATGAGTATAAAGGCACCCACTGTCTATCACAAACAGTACTGACACAGTGGCAGGTAAGAATGGTAAAAAAGTGTTCAGTAGTCGATTGAACCCCCTTTTTTCTAAAAAAGTTGGAATATGCGCCTCGGCATTGTGTGTGTGTGTGTGTGTGAGATCTATGAGTTGTGGTGGAATCGCTGCCCACTCATCCCGTATCGCATTTTTCAACTCAGTAACCGTCCCAAATTGCCTTCCATTGCGATAAGCATTACGTGCAAGGATGTCCCATAGGTTTTTCGATCGGATTTAAGATCAGGGCTTCGCGCTGGCCAGTTCATACCTGTGATCCCTTTCTCTTGAAACCACTGTCGCGTTTCTGCTGCAGTGTGGATAGCAGCGTTGTCTTGTTGGAAAATCAGGTTCTGATCGTCCAACGCCTCAAACATCCGCAGCAATTCTATTTCCAACATCTCGGTGTATGCAGCTGAATTCCTTCTGGTGTTGATCCACGCAATGTTGGAGTTACCTTGAACACAAAACGCTGCCCAAATCATAACACTGCCGCCACCAAAATTCCTGCTCATTTGCACTTGCTCCTCTTGCGTGAGGGCATGCCAATAATATTGAAATCCATCTGGACCATCCAAATTGAACTTCTCATCACTAAACACAACGTGATTCCATTCGGATGTCCACGACATATGGTTCTCCGCAAATCGCAATCGTTCCATCTTGTGAGTTGCACTAAGGGCTGGTTTCCGCTTCCGTTTCTTGAAAGCAAGATTCGGATCTTGGTTCAAAATTTGCCGCACCCTTCTGGACGTAACAGGTAACCTGCAAGCAGCAACCATTTGGGACGAGGACATCTTCCCGGCCTTGGCCTGGCGCACAATTAACCGTTTCGCAACCTCCGACAGTTTTCTCGTTCTACCATACTTCCCATTCTTCCCGTATTGGGCACCCAACCGAACGAAATTATCAAGAACACAACTTGACCGATTTAACCGTTTTGCAATTTGCTGATTCGCCAGGCCCATTTCCTTGTACGCACAGACAATTGCTCGTTCTTCACTCAACAACACTTTTCCACGAGGCATGATCCACACCAGACACTGACGTTCACTCAACGCGCATTTCTTATCACACTGTGTCAGTTTGTTCTCGACGAAACATCAGGGATAGTGTTGGACGTATAGAGGACGCCAGGCAATGAAGAACCTTTATACCAATTTCCACCCCACCACGGCCTCATTTTGCTTGTTCTGTCAAATACACATGTCACTGGCATATACGACCAAGATATACCTTTGCCTTTGAAACGTATTGAATGTTACTTAATAATAATAATAATTATTATTAAGTAACATTCGATACGTTTCAAAGGCAAAGGTATATCTTGGTCGTATATGCCAGTGAAATATATCGTCTTTCTCCATCTTCAACACCCCTGGTTTCCTCTCTTTCAGACTGTCTCTCTGCCTTTATACCAATTTCTACCACTGTATGTACTTATATAATTGTTACAACTAATTTAAGTAAATGAGTAAAAAAGGTGCCGGTACGGCGTACTGCCAGAAAAAAGCACTAGGTGTATACATAATTTCCATTTTGTCACATGATAGCATTGACTTGAGGGATACAGATATATTGGTCACAATGTAGTTACGTAGTAATATGATGATACAAGACTTACTATTATAGAATTTGCATTGTGATGATTTAAATAAATTAATATGGAACACACACATTGATGGGAATGAAAGTCATAGCATTTTGAAAAGTCCCATAGCGATGTTTCCACGTAACTCAAATATTTTGAATTTAGTTCTGCCACTTTTTTATATTATTATTATGTATGAAGCGTCGTGTATTAATATTGTTTTTGCATGTTTAATATATACTAGGTCGATCAGTAAGCAGAGTTCCGTTTGATTATGTTTGGGATATGGATTTCTACGCAGTTTAAAATGACAAGATATGCGAAATAAAATTAGGCAATCAAGTTAAAATTAAGTACGAATAGATGTAGCCAATTTCCTATAGTTGCACGAAGATGCAAAAAGATTAATTGTTCTGAAAACTGTTGTAATTTTCCAAAGTTCTTTACGCGCTGTACTAAAGGCCTACAGACCATAAGTGAAGAACCGAATGCATTTAGTAATTATACAGATATATTTATTCATTTTTTAAAAACACTAATTTATCAGATGATGATGATCTTGCTATTGCACATGACGTGATAGAAGCATATTTAAGTACTCAACCATGCATGGTACATTCCGCAGTTTTCTTTGTAGTGGCAACTGGCTTCTATCACTTCATGAATCTCCTTGATGAACACGCCCCAAGCTACTACGAGCAAACTGCACAAAAGTTTTTTTATTCACATCGATACACCACAATGTGAACTAACAAATTGATCCCTAATTGCCCGTTACTTGGTTGTAGGGGCTGACCAAGTAGCCGCGCGGTTTAAGATATTACGCCAGCGACTCGAAGGTCGCGGGTTCAGATCCCACTTGGGGCATGGATGTTTGTGGACTTTAACTAGGTGTATAGGTCAAATCGTGACAGGCCGAAATCAGTAGTTACTAGACTGGCTTATACAAAGTGAAGTTCAGTAAAGTTTCACTTATTTGTAGGGTCAATCCATAAAAAGTGGTCCTAATTAGGTTTCTCGACCATTTGGGGAAAAAAAAAAAAGTCTTATTTTGCATGCAATTAATCTTACGTGTTGACAGTTCAAAACCACTATTTTCTTTTCCTTCACAATGGTTTCTGCGCCTCTCTCAACCCACCAACATCAGTTTCACCCTAAACAAACTTCCAAATTCTTCAGTCTTACCCAGACACAAGATCAGTATTTCCCACCAAGCCAAAATTAACTTTTCAGAAATCCTTTTCCCTGTCACACCAGGCCTGCACCTACGTATGCAGGAGCCCTGAAGTATGGACCTTCCCCATCCTTATACTACTGATGGCTACACTACATCTTAATCCCAATGGTACTTGCCACACCTCCAATGTTGTTTATATTCTAACGTGCGCATTCTGGGACGCCTTTTATGTGGGGGAAAGACGTGGACCTTGTGTCGTCATGTACAAGTGATTAGCAAGGATAACAAAAATTAATGTCGGGACACCTACTTATCCGAGAGCTAATTAAACTTTTACCTAACGTATAAAATACATTTTCATGACATTAGATTATGAGACATTACACTGCGACACTTGAGATTCGATAAACAAAATAGTTTTTATTGTGCAAAACAATTATGAGGACATGTGTATGGTTGAAATTCTTTATCGTTTCTCTATTTTGAGGTATTGAGGGTAACTTTTACTGAGAAAAGAAATTTTAAAGCAAATTGTTCACAATGAGAGGAAATTTTGTCGCTACACTTTTTATCAGAAAATTAAACATCCTTCAACTAAATTTAAGCTTGCTGCACAGAAGGCAGATTTGATCCTGTTATTTTCCTGGTCTTCCTGCACCATCACTCACTTTCACTGTAAATTATAAAACCGAGTGTTCCCACTTCTCGCTTGAATAACGGCCTTCAATATCGGAGGCATGTTTCTAATGGTCGCCTCAATATTTTCTTGGACATCCAATCTTCGCAGAAGACTTACTTCCTAAAATATCCCACACATGTTCAGTTGGGTTGATATCAGACCTCGTGTGGGCTATTGCATCATTCGGATGATACAGTGCTCCACATGAGGGCGTGCATTGCCGTGTATGTTAGATAATGAAAGTATGAGGTCTAAATATTCTGTGGTTGATATCATGACAAGTTTAAAATAGTAGTTAGCCATATTGATTGATTTAGAAAGAAAGGTGCGGTTGTTAATATTGTTTTGAACCATTGTATATATAAATGCACATATTATAAAGTTGTGATATATGGACGGAAAGATTAAGAAATGCTTCTTAGCGTTTCTTTGTATGTCATGTTACTCATGTGTAACTGGATAGTATAACTTCGTAGCATGCACAGTGATTATTTCTCGTTGGACTATAAAGAATAAAGAGTAAATTGTAATCGTGCGTATTTGCATCTCCCCTTCCGGCCTGCCTGTTGAAGACGAGTCGGGGTTTAGGACAGGTTGAGGAACAAGGTGAGAAGGTAGCAACCAGTAAAGCATACAAGAGGAATAAAGGTAAAAATGAATTTATTGCGGACATCAAGACAGGCTTGGTGTGGTTTGGGCGGAAGCCCAAGGAAGTGATTCTGAGTTGCTCTGCAGCTACTTACATACATTTTTTTCGGGCTGTCGTTGATCTTCGTGTGACGTAATATTTTCGAAACGCAACGAAGTGCTTGTTGGCTCGATTTCGCGCTTGAATTCACCTATCCCCGTCCGCCAGGAGGCCGGTGATCCTCCGATAGCTTTAGGCCACACGTTAAGTTATAATTATAAAGTTATTTAATTCACATGTTTGAAAACTCTGGAATGCCGGACGTATTGCTGAACCAACTGCGTATTAGTATGTGTGAAATTAGTGGAAAGAAATACAAAGGGAAAACCACGGGCCGATTGGCGGGTGGGGACAGGTGAGTCAAGCGCGAGCTCGGCCGACAAGCACTGCATTGAGTTTCAAACGTTTTCTCTATATTTTGGCTCCTCTCTCAAATCCCCTTCGGAATCGCGGACATTTCGGTTTTCTCTGCGACCAAGTCGCCTAGTATGCGGCAGGGCTTAAACGAAAGGAGGAGGACATGACAACGAAACAGAAAAAAGTAACAGGTGATTGTAGTTTTTGTGCGTCACTCTGTCCTATCTTCTTCTTCCATTAAAAGAAGATTGGAAGTGAAATTGACACAAGTGAACAAGCAATTGCACACGTAACTGCATTATTTTCATTTTTATGAGTTCCTTTTTTATTCCAGTGTTAATACATACTTTTATTTTTTTCCGCAAGTAATTGAACAGTACGACTGGTAGCAGCACATTGTGACATAAATTTAAGAAATTATTCACAAGGCACTAGCTATAATTTCTAATAATAGTTGTGTATAAATTACTATGTATTTCAAGTTTCCGAAGAAATAACTTGAAGTGCTTGTAATCTTGATATTTGTAAAGAAGATAAATTAGCACCGTGAAACTTTTTTCCCCTAAATTATCAACTTCTTATTGCTTTTCTTCCTTAAATTATATATCATAATAAACACCACATATTCAAACTAAATTATTTTATTTTTCTCATGGTATTTTCTAAGTATCTCAAGCACCAGGATAGGATGGCTTACAATATCGTCATCCCCATTAAGTCATTAGCTATTTTCGAATTTGACATAAGATTACTTGTAAAGATGGATTAAAGAAATGTGTATTGGATGAATATTTATAAAGATTTAATTTATTTTTCAGGCTATCATTTCCAAAGGAGGGCGATATTTAGAAGCCCAGGTACAGGGAAGTAAGACACAAGCCGAGGAAGGCACTTTAGTAATTTTAGCGGCAGGGGACAGGACCTTGTTTGATGAATGCCAGTCCTGCTTCCAAGCCATGGGGAAAAATTCATTTTATTTAGGTAACTTTAATTTCTATTTACTTATTATTATTATTTCATAATTCAATTTTTCGTCTTACCTGTTGTAAGTTGTTCAGGGCTTTTTGAGGGGCGGATTCGAGGCCTTCTACCGACCATCCTGATTGAAGTTTTCTTCCAGAGACTTTATCAGTCTTACTAGGCAAATGCGTAGGTGAAATTTAAACAGGCCCTCGCTGTGTTTCCTTTCCATTTTCGCCTCCCATAAGAGTGGTCGCAGACAGACGTCATGTGAGAAGATTAGGCCACAACTGCTAGTCTATCCCACAAAAAAATAAAATAAAATCTAGTCATCGATATCGGATATGTCGTTAGTATGGATATCGCTGTGGCTTCTAACGGTGCAAGCTAATCAAAAAAGAAAAAAAAAATAGTTTGCCCTTCTTCGTTCAGATAAGTTAATCTTTAATAGTGTCCCAGTCAACATTGCTTTAAATTTATGGGGAAGAAGAAATACAGAGCCACAAAAGATAATAATTATTTCATTTTAGCGCATGGTAGGCTTACTTCAGTAATAGTTACTTTTTTTTTATGAAGTTTCAAATACAGCACATGGCAACCTTTTTACGTTGAAACTTGTAACGAAATCAGAAACAACAGATACATAAAATAAGACACAACGAATTTGAGGTAAGAAGTATTACAATTTTGATTTCTCTAATTGCAAAAGGTATTTTCGGAGACAAAAATTTCAAATATCTATGAAAGACTTCTATTTTGTAGTCATTCTGTTTATAAGTGATCTTTAGATTCTGCATACGTTAGCATGGAGGAGAGCTACATTTCATGTTGACCGAATAGGTACAGCAGAATTAATTTGTGACAGTATGGTTCCTCATTGAGTGTGTATGTAATTGTGTAGCTTTCGGGAACGCTCCGAGCAAATTGATGAATTCTGTAAGACTACCCTAGAAAAGTCTGGTAATTACTTACATACTTGTGAACTAAACATTGCGTTAAACTGAATCTTTATCTCACCTTTCCGCGCAACAGACAGAAATTGTCTCAATGAGAGCTTAGTGTATGTTTGCATATAATGTTCGTTCTTATCCGTAACTTTTTGTTATTACAGGTGAAGTAGGAAGTGGGTCAAAAATGAATTTAGTTCTTCAGTTGATGGCGGGTGTAACCTTGGCTGGACTGGCGGAAGGTATGGCCTTAGCGGATCGTGCAGGATTACAACAAAAAGACGTGTTAGAAATATTAGAGTTGACATCCCTTGCGTGCCCAACGATTTTGGAAAAAGGACAAGGTAAATATTAAGTTTTTAGAATCAAAACATTTTCTCTGGAACCAATGCCAAACATTGTAAGTTAAAGAACTTATCATGGGCAGTTAAAGTACAGTTATTAAACATGTTTGGTAATTTGATGCTGGATAACGTTTCATTGACAAGGGAAGCAGCTAATTGAGGTAAGGAGCAACATTAAGAGAGAGAGAGATTAACTACTTGACAGCATTTAAAGCGTTCTCCGGAAGAGGGGCGTATAGGTCTGGAAAATTGGCCGTAATAAACTACAGCAAAGTATGTGATATATAAAAGGATAGATATCATTATAGCGTCAAAACAGATAAATACGTTGTTTGTTAAGATTTCAGTAATTCATGTATTTTCTGTCAATTTTGAGTCAGAAGCACTATTGAAATAAACATATCATAAACTTGTCAAAACAACTATTTTGCATAAGGGTCCTTCTTTAGAAGAGAGCCTCAGGAAACTTATTTTGTTATCTATTTAAAGTGGTCTAGAAATAATTTGGTTGCTCGGCCTGTTCCCACAAAAAAATATTTATAGCCCTTATATGTGAACAATTCAAAACAGATATTCTTTATTTTTATCCCCACTTTTTGACTAATGGCGGCAATTTTTGTATAGTGCTGCATGCCAAAATGGATGTTTGCAGACGTTTACAGGAAGTGTAATTAATATCTGCGGACTGGTTTCATAGGACATTCAAAGGAAAACCATTTTCTCCTCAAGTCTGCTTGATAAATTTAGTCTTCTGCATGAACAGCCTAAAGTGTAATCGAATTGATCAAAATAGTATGCAAATGTGATTATTTTTTTAAATCTGTTTTTAGGGGGGTGTTTCGCGCAGAAGGGGTAGAATGGACATAGAAGGCCCCATTTACTCGTTACGCACTTATATATGGAGAAACTGCTGTGGAAATTTCAACTTTCAGATTTGAGAAGATTGAACGGAGTTAATTTATTTGCACATTGGCGTGAATATTGTTTGTGTGGGCTTTAGTAGATATTATCACCAGAATTGAAAAGAAATACGTAAATACTTTATATATAATGATTTGATTATATGTATACATATTTTGGCCGTGTTCAAAATTACAAGTCATGGGCGGCGCCAAAGATGGGCCTTGGCTGACCTGAAACTTCGTTTGCCCACCCTATTCACAGATTTCACCAGTGGCGTCGAGCGATGGAATTCATAAGGACTAAGTTGAACTTAGTGCTGGCTACAAGCTTAGCGGTCGATTGTAAAGTAAGGCTGGGGTTAAACAACTAAATGTTGTAGAACCTAGTACATTTAGCTTTTACTTTCTGATGGAAATAACAAATAAAATTATTTCAAATGTAATATTTCCTGTTGACACTTTCAATCATGAACGTTTGTAGTTGCTGCAAACTTGGTTTAAAGCGATTAGAGTCGCATCAAGTTCGCACACCTGTTCTGAAGAGCACCAGATCTTCTGAACAAATCAGTCATTACAAAGGCTTTCATTAATAAAATCAAATATATATTATTATTATTTTTAATCTGTTTTCTTTGTGTGTGATTGTCTTCAGCGTAAACAATCTACCGCAAACGCAAGTAGGATAACCCAAAGGTGCTACGAAAATTTGGCCGTGAAGAGAAATTCTTCTGAAGAATTCGACCAAACTTTGATAAGACCAAGACTATTACAAGGAACAACGACACTGACATTAAGTGTGCATCAGAAGTTTGACCTATGAAGCAACCACTTATTTGCAGCAGTTTATCACTGGAAGTTTTAAACTGAAGAGATAGAAACATCTTCAAGGAAAGAGCATCGAACACGAATATTCATTCCGGTTGAATACACTTAGTAGTGGAATCAACAGACGTTTCATTGAGAATAGAGCTGTCAGGTTTCCAGGATTGACTCTGAATGACCAGGAATACCCTCTTGTGTCCAAACAAAATTAAATTATGCCTTTGTCCTCTTTTCTATCTTACAGTCCATATGCTTGCTCTTGCGTGCGCGCTCTTTTTCTCTCTCTCTCTCTCTCTCTCTCTGTGTGTGTGTGTGTGTGTGTGTGAGAGAGAGAGAGTCAGTCAGTCAGAATTATATACCCTGTTTTATGGTTATATCGCATTGCATTGCAACGTTTATTGGATAAGATCAGATTTTGATGACATTGTGGGATTGCTGTAGGTTCTGTTTAATTTTTTGATGGAACGAAAACTCTCGTACCGAAATAACGATAACTTTAATCAGTAGAGTCAAATAGATTACAACTAGAGCGTTGCATAAAGGATTACCGTGTAACCAGAGGTTAACAAGCTTTCGAAACTGGACGTGACAAGAATCATGTAATACCAATTTGGGAACGTAGCTTCTACAAGCAATTAGTACTACCGGACCATTTCTAACACATGAGTACAGATACCAAGTTAAACATGAAAAATATCAGCAGTAGTTTCATTACACACTTTGTATAATGAGTCCATTACAATCATTGAAGCTTATAAACCAACACGAGATTCGTAAATGACGGTAACAGCATGTTCCCATTCCACGAATAACACTTTACAAGCAAACTCGAAATTGCAGTCGATTTAGTACCTCAACTAGTTTAACTTGACACGAAAATATACTACTACTTAATCAGGAATAATATCCATGAATTGGTTACGTAAAATTAGCAAAAATTTCTTAACCGCCAAACCTAACTACCTAATAGGCTTATCTTCCGTAATGGCTGTTAATTCAAAAGATATCCCGAGAGGGCAGCGCCGCGCATAAACGGCGAAAGACCAGTTGATTACGTCATCGGTGGTGATAATGAAATGCGGAATTCAAATTCACAAATATTAACACACAAAATACCATGATAACATATGTAGTTCAGAAAGTGCTCAATAAATATATTTGATATTGGCTCAGATAACAATGTTACCAAATTGAGAAATTTTAAAAGTAAAAGAATGATAATGATGTACCTGTTTTATGGTTAGCACTATTCTGTATCTTGGAGAAATAGGCATTTATAAACCTCTTCCAAAAGTCGTTTTCCAATAGGCTTACTCTATAGTAAAAGAATTGAGAATACGTTCCTGTACTTTAACTTAAGTTTACATAAATATTTAATTGCATCAATATTTCACATTTCTGTTTTAATGTTACAAATATCCTCAATTCATTCCTTGGGGTCTTCGACTCCAAAACCCTACGTTATCTTTATTACACATTGTGTTCCGGACTCAACATTGACATAATTGGTAGCCCTAACTGAAAGTAGTAGAATTCTACACAGAAGTGATGTCCTGTAGTCAAGCAATAGACCATTGCTTGACATTTCCCAACTGAACCGTTTAGTTCTATTCGCATGATATGGACAATGTTGTAGTTCAATTTAAATTGCTGTCTAAACGTATTGAACCTTACAAAAATGAAAATCATTGTGCAGTAAAGGCATTGGCACAGTTGTTGACCTTAGAAAAATATTGATAGACAATTCACGTATCAAGCTCATCCTGTGAAAGAAGGTTCTCTTGTC
>JAGDQP010047445.1:0-15026 GCA_022664845.1 Lepisma saccharinum
GTTGTTTGTTTAGTAAGGTTATCCCAACCTTCCATTTTTTTAGGTGCGACAAACTAGTTCTTGCAGATTGATTTTTTTCCAATCTCAAGAACGAAAAGGCAAATGCATGTCAGCGAAGGTAAATTGTTTCTTTTCGTCGAAATTGCCTCTTCGAGCCCTGGACGTGTTATTGTATAACTTAACCCTATGTCAGTTTACTAATTCTAATGTATACGAAACTGGAGTAACACAAATACACTTTATTGAACAGAAAATATTCGCTTGTTTTGGTATAATACAACTAGAAGCAGTTTATGAGTACCATTTCTAGAATACATAAACAAATATTTAAAGTATGTAAAACTTTAAATGATTTTTCAAAAATCTTAAATCAATTTCAGTCTGTAATGTAGGTGTTTTTCATCTAACGAATACGCTGATTAGATTAAATTAAAACGCATTTTATAATTGGTAAATTACCTATATTCGTAATTTAGAATCCTCCAGGAATAAATCGAAGAAAATAATAGACGGGTCTTGTTCATCCGTAAGTAAGTGTCCGCATTGATAGTTTTCCAGATTGTTAACAGATGTCAGGTGTGAGTATCGGAGACTTGTGCCATCTATGAACTGTATGTGAACTTAATTCGTTTCGAATCATTTCTTCCAAGATATTTTTTAATAGATCTTTTTGAATATATTTCGAGAACAGCAATATAAAAAACGATTTTCTACTGTTTGCTTTTTTTTCAATTTCTAGAGGCATGGCAGTAACCGATTCAGTGGCGTAGATAAGGGAGGAGATATGGGGAATGTATCCTCCTGGCCAGTAGCGTAGATAGGAATTTCTCATGGGAGTCTCTAAAATTTTGAATTTGAATTTAATATTTGAGGCCTTTAGGCAACTTTGGCTCAGTCTGATTGTTGATAATTAGATGATTGGTGGAATGAATTAAGTGGGAGGAAACGCAAGAGCCCCGAGACCCCCACAAAACCTATATGGCACGAGCAGGGTGTGAACCGACGACTCCAAGCGCCAGAGGTGATCGCTCTAATCGTTGAGAGACATCCCCACGGTAATATTCGTACCATATTCCTAAAATGTGCCTGTGCTCTATGAGAATCTGGCCATCACTAATTAAAACAGCACAATTCTAGGGTGATAAGGCATGTCAATTTTCCTACTTTTTCAGAATAAGCGTTTGAAAGTTTTGTTGCCCGCTGGAAAATCGAATTTTTCAAACATTTTCGTAAAAATCTGTCAGTTTGTTCAGTTCAGTGCTGTCTGTGGCCACAAGTCTTATGTTGCAAGAATGGTTTCAAAATGGTTGCTGAATGACATATTATCAAGTTCTGCTAAATTGTGATTATTCACATTGTATGTAAATCAGATTTATCTGGCATATCTTGTAAAACTAATGACCAGATATTTTTCTCTGATAGTACAAAATAAGGATCAGGTATTATTTTAGGATTTTGTTTGGAACGATGTTCTCATAATAATAAAAGCAATGATAGTTACTCATGTAATGTGTATTAGAAAAATGCACTATTTTTGATGGGATGAATACTTATTCAAATTATGAAAAATTAGTAAAACATTGAAGATTACTGTCAAATATTTCTTTGTGAGTATTAAGAGCAAATAATATAGTATATTTGGTCTAAATACTAACAATGCATGCCTACATTAAAACCAGTGTTGGATAGTACCTAGGTACAAAACACGTACCTAAAGCATGTACATAGGTACATTTCAGTTTCAGTACCTGTAACTAGGTACTTTCTTGCTGTACCTAGTACCTGAATCTTAGGCACTTCAGCTATAACAATGGAACGAGAAATTTCTCAATGATATATATATAAAAAATAATCCTATATTAGGCTGGTGATATAGATATTGAAGGAATCTTCAAACTGTTTTTCTCGCTTAATTCCATGATAAACAACTGATTCATGTCTAATATATGTTTCATTTGTCAGCATAAAACTTGGAAACTTTGTGCTCCAACGCTGGCTATTTCTTCGAACTATTAAAGTGAAAGCATTTCTAGAATTTCGAAAGCAAAAGAAGAAAATCGCAAAACCTTATTCGGCAGGGAACGTGAAATGAATGCAGGTACTAGACAAAATGTAAGGTTAGTTTCTACTTTTGGGACATTGTTTAAAGGTTTAATACACCCTTAGTTCATCTTTTCCGTTTAATTTTTTACTAACTGAAAGGCAGATCTTGACACACTGGAGAAAAGCTAACTGGTTATTGGATATTCGATGCATTGTTTCTTTTGTAATCCTCATAGGAATAAACAACCCTTTGTATATCACAAGAGCATCGCAGACGTGCAATACTTTTAATAGACACATCACACATGTATTGCTAACTCACATTTTCTGAGACCTTGGATCGGCACCGGAGAGGCACGCAGCTTCGAATTCTGCTGTCTGCCACACTGCCAGAGGTTTTCAAGGCTTTCTTCAGTTCCACTCAGTCGAATCTTAATATAATGTCTGGGCAAAAGGTGATGGCCGCTAACTTAACCCTCCCTGGGATGGTTGATTTAACTAATAGTGATAGTGCTAATGTGATACCCTCCATTGTGTTGAAGGAGCATTGACAACACATCTATTGTGTTAAATAACTCAAATCAACACAGCTTTTTGTGTTGATTGAACACAGAAAAGTGCTGGTCGCCCTGGGACACCGAAAAGTGTTAAATCATCACCGCTATTTCTTGCTCTGTGCTTCCCGAAGGACGCCATCCATCTGACATATGATGGGATTATCCTATAGCTGCCTGTAAGGTTTATAAATAAATCTAAATTAAGAACGAAAATAACTATATTTTGATTTTGAATTTCATTTATGGCCTTTAGGCATATAAGGCTCAGGCCGGCATAGGGGAGGGAAAAGGATTCGGGAACGTGTCGGCCAGGGCTTATGTTGAAGGTGCCGTCCCTGCATTGGTGTGACTGAGGAAAAGCTCTGGGAAAACCTTGGAAAAACCTCAGTCAGGATAGTGGGCCACTGGGATAGAACCCACGACTTCCCGAATGCTACGCCAACGCAATATGTTGATGTTTTGCAACTCATTGTTTTCTCCATTTGTCAGAAATGAATTAGTCCCTTTTAATTATTTTTATTATTATTATTATTCGAATGCTAAAGAAATGAGGAATAACTGAAAGATTTTGTCTAGATTCTTAATGAGTTGAATATTGCAGGTATACCGCTTCATAAATTTTAAAATAACTATTTATTTTTCAGATCATTCTATCATAATATTTTATTACCTAAACTATCTCACTATCTGGTACATTTTTAGAAACTAATTTCATGTTGGAAGCTTCCCTCACATAATATATTCACTTTTCTGTTTACTTAAATTCTTCATGGAGTTAAACATTTTTTATAATTTCTTTTTCCTTTTTGTAAATGATGCACTAAACATCATTGGAAGTACCGAATTAGTAACGCCTTGGATTCGTAATCGGGAGGTCCTGTGTTCCACACTAGCGACGAGCCATTCTGACTGAGGTATTTTTTGGTTGCTGTCGTAAGTCTGATCAAGCAAATGTCGAGATGTTAGCTTCAGCTTATACCGTAGTTGATTCATTCCTGCATCCTTTCCCCTACCCTATCCCTGCATGAGCCGTCGATCCAATGAATTGAAATCATTGGAAGTAAAAAATATACGTTTTCACATATCTTGCTTCAGAAGTTTAACTAGATAAAAAAAAAATCTTGAAGAGAGGAATTAATATTTTACACTAGGAACAGTGAGTGAAAATAGTTCGATTATGTGGGGATGGCGCCCCTAGTGCCCTAAAAGTATTCAAACAATAAAATATAGAATTTAACGGATGCTATATTTCCACCCGAATTATTTATTTTAGTTTTATTTATTAATAGAAAACAGACATCTTAGATTTTAAATAAGGAGTTCAGAATTCAACGTATTAACTACAGTATGTGTATTACGCATGTCTCCCTTTATAAAACTATGGATGTTTTCTCTTCCCTCTTAGAAAAGAGATGCCTAATAATGATCTGTAATCTTCTATTATATAATACGACCGACCGCTGGTTTCCGTCTCTAACTGCTGATCGTGGGATCCCGGCTTCGATTCCAGCCTCTGCCAAGGGATCTTTTCCAAAGTGCAGTCTGGAAAGGTACCCACCCAGCATCGTGATGCAATTTGGAAGCTGCTGTGAATAAAAGACAGTGACGATCACAGTTGAGTACTTCGGCTCTTCTCTCCCAAAATGTCTGGTCAGCGTGGGAGCAGTAGGCCAGCTCATCCCTCCAGGAGAGGCCTCATCCAGTAGTGGATTGAATATGGCTGTGAATTATTGCGTAAAAGCACAAACAAGTAGGTGTAAGCTCAGCTTCCAAGTTACAACAGATGATATTAGGAACTAGAACTAAATGTACCACAGCACAAGGTTATCCTGGAAAACCATACCTTCATTTGATATATCAACAATCATCCCAAAAATCGTAACATCCACTTCCAAATATTACGATTAAATTACTACGTTATGTAATTTCACTTGCAGTAATGTGCCCATCTGAAACGCTACAAAACTCTAGTTTTAAATGTACTATTCATAACAGCATAACGTTCATATTCATAACAATTTTGGGTCTCAAACAGAAGCAATCATGGATTCTTGCAGACTCAAGAAAAAACAAAAAATGTGACATACAGGAAATTTTATACGTGGTGATAATATAATGCACCGACAAACTTTAAGCGATAATAGTACACAAAAAATAAGAAAAGAAGTTCTGATCATCGGGGTGGAAATTCCCTCATGTTTTGGAGCTACAAGTAGTCGAAAGAGTGAGAGGTGTACCTTACAGCTTCAAATTTCCAATATCATTAATTGTAGATCTGATGTGGCATGCTATCATCAAAGATTTCAAACCTGTCTATTAAAAATGCATATTCGAGCAATGAGTGCGCAAAGGATTCCCCAATGGAAGTAGAGGTTCCCAGAAAGTTTCTGAAGTAAAGGTAGTTCGAAAGAGGAATGACTTCCCAGCAGGTAACAATAATTCGTTTGCGACTTTTCTTCAAAGAATATCTGGGAATTGCCTACTCCCTTTGAAAAATCCTTTGCGCACGCAATGCACAATTTACACATATGCAAATTTAGATAAGGCAAATTTGAAGTCTTCGACGATAGCATGCCGCATCAGTTCTACCGTTAGTTGTATTGAATATTTGAACCTCTACCGTTCATTTGTCTGTAGCTCCAAAACTAGGTGGTATTTCCACCCAAATGGCTAAGATTTTCTCCTTATTATTTTAGGTACTATCATCCTCCGAAATTTGTCGATGCATTACGTTACCACCTTGTATAAAGCATCAGGAAATAAATGGACGATTGGACGCAACTCATGCTCAGCACCGAATGACCTTTCGAAAAGAAAACCTTAAAATATATGCAAATTAAAAGCATCGTGAAAGACTGACTACTTATGTGGAAGAAAGACATTTCTATTAATGCTTTTATCATTTTAGTATTTAAATTCCTATTTTCTCTGACTCCTTCCGTTGTTTTCATTCCTGTATCTATTGTTAATATACAGTATGGTGCATGAAAATGTTCGTATTTTTTTAACAAGGGTTAGATAACACAGCACTGTTTGGCTGAACCTATCCTGTTCAATAATAAGTGTTTATTATTATTATTATATTACAGTTTAAGATAGAGCAGTGATATTCTAGTCAATCAGCATCCCCTTAGTTCTTGATATCATTTCCCTGTTTAGCAATTACTGGGTCACGTACCTAAAGAAGTACGTTAGGTACACTTATACCTGTACCTAGGTACACTGACTAACTTGTACCTAGCACCTGTACCTAGGTTCAATTTAAGGCCAGTACCTGGTACCTGTACCTATAGGTACAAAACAAGTACCTAACCCAACACTGATTAAAACATAATTAACTGAAAACCCAAGTGTATCAAGTACTTGTGCAAATCTCTCGCAAGATTTTATTGGGTATTTTAACACAAAACAATATTTAAAGACTATTCTTCACTTTTTCCGGGATGTGGCTCAGGATTATCTATGTCGGGAAACACATTTCAAGAGCTTTTCTAATACGTTTCCCAATTATTTCATCCTGACAGATGTTTTCCAGGGGTTTTCCTCAGTTTCACCAGACAAATGTCGGAATGATACCTACTAACTAACTATCTTCCAACATCCTCTCTCACACCCTATCCCGGGCTAACCCTAAGATACCTAAAGCCCATAAATAAATTCAATTCAAAATTCATTCAAATTATTCACTAACACCCAACTTAATGAACCAAACACCATTTACATTCCTTTTTTCTTTTGCTACAAGCATGAACTATATAATGTATTGTTATGAATACTTCACTAAAAACTAGCTTTGAAAGTGGATACTTAGTTTTTCTATACTGTAACAAAACAAATCCAATATGTAAACGATAACAAAAAGATTGTACAAACACTAATCCATGTGTTTGAATTTTGATTTTTTTTTTTATGTAGGCATCAATGGCTCAATCCGGCATGCTTTGTTGCCATGCACTGCTAATATTTTCATAACGTGAAGAATAATTTCAAAATATGTCTATTTCAAAATATGTCTTACAAGCTTTTATTAGCATAAAATGTATTAAATGCCTGAATATATTACTTACTTAGTTTGCTTAGTTCCGTCATAATTCTAATATAAATTAAGCCATATTTAAAACATAAGGTTGGATATTGTCAAGAACGAAGAGTTTCTCAACCAACATTTACTAATTGCTTATATGCTCACTTTAGAAACAGTTTTCTCTTGTAAAACTACCAGTCCGTTTAGTCACATTTGAAAGCTTGAATTTTCAGACATATTTATTCGTTTCAGTGTAAAAAAAATACAAAATCTGAAGCACTTTTTTAAATTTTGGAAATCTGATATGCTTCCATTGCAGTTTCAATAGACCATTCCACTTTTATTATTTTCACTTTCGATAGTTGCAATTAGTGTGAATATTTTGTTTACAAAGAAAATTTAAAATTCTATTAACTGTGGGAGTCTTGTTTTCGTCTTCATTTTAAAACTTCAGATAACACTTTTGTAATATACTATCATTTCTGATAGTAGATTTAGGAAGTTGATTTATGTAGATACTGTGTTAGATATTCTAGGCCTATACTACTCTTTCATACCGCTCAGTGACGTATTTAAACAGAGAGTTCAGAGGGTGCGGACCTCTCCCAAATTCCGACTTATTCGTAAACCTAGCATAATTTTAGGCGACTCGTATATAACGTGTGTTAAAATTACATCGACAAACTTCTGAAGGTGGTTCTTAACATCAAAACAAAACGAAAGTTCCTCAGACAAATTTTCGAAATATGCATAGTTTCGGAGACACAGGGTGCCGAAAGCGTGGGAAAATGAAGCTTAGAGTTCAGTATTTCTAACACCACGAACAGTAGAGCTGATGCGGCAGGGCACCTCAAAGACTTTAAACCTACTCTATGGGAAGATGCATATTTCAAAATTCCGCGATGGGCGCGCAAGGGATTCCCCAAAGGAAGTAGGGGATTCAGGAATATTTCTGAAATAGAGGTATGTCGAAATGAGCATTAATTAAAAGACTTCTCGTGTGAGTGACGATGGCATACGTCATCCCTAGCATCCAGTTAGGTAATGATATTAAATCTCTTTGATAGCAAATAAATAAAACGTTTGATGAAATTATGCAATTCTTACTCCTGCTTATTATTCAACCACACATTTTTATTATTTATTTATTTTTAGAAAATCGTTCGGTGTATGGAATCTACTTAAGATATCGATTTGACTCAAATGAATGATTGTTTCCTGGTGAAAACCGTCCCATTCATGCTCGTTTCAACCCATCTTTACTTCAGAGAATTTCTGGTAATCCACTAATTACTTTGGGGAATCCCTTGCACCCATTGCGAAATTTTGAAATATGCATTTTGGGATAGCGCAGACTTAAAGTCTCTGACGAAACCATGCCACATCAGCTCTACGTTTCGTGACGTTAGATTTATGAAGCTCCGAAGTTCATTTCCCCACACTTTCGGCACTCTGTAGCCCCGAAACTATGCACATTTCTAAAATTTGTCTGAGGTACTTTCGTCTTGTTTTGATGCGAGGAATCACCTCCAGAAGTTTGTCGGTGTAATTTTAAAAGACGCTAAAAATCTAATTCTATCTAATTTAATATCCAGATCCTCTTTGATGCTCCGTCAAATCCGTGAACAACGTAAGAAAAATTCGGGATTCATGCGTGAAAGAGCATGTCTAATACTGTGATTAGACCTCTTTTTTTTCCTAACTATTTTCTTAGATTCTTACAAACTCAAATATACCGCTACTTGCTTTGTCTTCCTTCTGACAATTTGCTTTAGTTCTTTCAATTGACAGTTTCTACTAAGTTTAGGTGTTTCTTTTGTAAGAATATGTACGTATAATGGTTAATCGTAGCGAAATACTAATTTAGTCGAACAAAAATAATGAAGAAATTATAAATGCATTAAATTCATTACAACATGTCTTCAATGCGAGCTTGTGAAATTGTTCAATAAAGAAATTTGGACAATTTTTTCGAACACAAACCAATTCGGATTCAGAAGACAGTATGATACACAACTCCAACTCGTACGAGTAGTGGATCAACTAACTACTGGATTTAACGACTTCGCTTACACGATTGGCATATTCCTCGATGTCGAAAAGGCCTTCTACCGTGTATGGCATAAGGGACTAATGACCAAACTCCACCTGCTGCAGATCCCGGATACATATGTCCACCTTCTTCACTCCTATCTCCAGCGAAGACAACTCCAAGTTCGCATCAATAGAGCCACGTCAGAAAAGAAGATCACCAGTACCAGCTGGAGTACCTCAGGGAAGAGCCCTCTCGCCGCTGTTATATGCCCTCTACACTTCGGACCTACCCATCACCCCACCATGCAAGCTTGCAACCTTTGCAGACGACACTGCTATCTTCGCCACCAATAGAAACATGAACTTCGTCCAAATTGCACTAAGAAGACAACTCCATCAACTCGAAACATGGACAAAACAGTGGAGAATAAAAATCAAGGCGCAGAAGAGCCAGACAGTGATTTTCACAAAACGAAAACCCCAAGACCCACCACCTCTCCTCCTGTTCAACCACCAAATCCCGTACCAGCGAACAGCCAAGTACCTAGACATCACCCTGGACAACAAACTAACTTTCGGCCAGCACATCACAGACATTGCAATGAGAGCCAAGCAACGAACAACAGCCCTAGCCCCAATGCTCCGTACATCCGCATTCAAGCATTCACTTGCTTCCACATCTTTAAGGCAGTAATCCGCGCCATGATGTCTTACGCCAGTGCAGCATGGATCCACGCGGCGCAAGTTCACCTGATTCGTATCCAGCGGGTCCAGAACCACGCCTTACGTCTGATATCCGGCCACGACCGCTCCACAAGGATCATACAGATGCACGTAGACACCGAAATGCCATTCCTGGAAGAACATCTGCGCCGTCTGCAACTCCAATTCTGGATGAGACTCCTAGCACACCCAGACCCAGAAGTTCGGATCATCGGAACAAACCCAGCGAGAAGACAAATGTACAGAACCCCAAGGATCCCCTAATTCCCTTATCTTTCCCACCTCCCAACATAAAAATTAAACATCAAAATTCAAACCTCTAATTCCCAAATCGGAATCCAAATAACCAAGCTCAATTGTGAAAAAAAAAGTCATGAACATCAACACAGTGCTGCGACAGTTGCAGCACTGACCTACTCAGGAAAGAAAAGAAAAGAACAGTTAAGCAAAGAAATCAACTTAGGAAGAAGACATGGGTTATCCCGAAACTTCACTACAAAAACAAAAAGTCAAGAAAACATTTGGATTGGATTGGATTATTTGTTATGGTATAGGTGAAACATTTCCACTCTCCATAATCCCACAAAAATGCGCTTTCCGTAAGCGGATATAAAATATAAGTTTTCCAATTGATCCTAAATAATTCAATATCAGTCGAATATGAATGATCTTAAATACTCCCACGTTAAGTGAATGTGTTGCACTATACACTATATGTGTATAGTGCAAGTGCAATGTATAGTGCAATGTATTGCACTATACATAAATCTCAGCAGGGTACTGTTACAGTATGTCTTCCCAGCAAACTGCTACCTCCATCACATTCTTAATAAAATAAGATTTCGGAATTAACACCCAAATGTATCAGATTTGATCAATTGTTTTCGCTAAGTCCCGATATTGTTTTTCACAACTTTCCGGCCAACGCCACGTTAGGGAAAGTTCTGCCACATTGTTACTGAGTCAAGTGCATAAACTGTCTTTCTAAGAAGATATCACATACTCATCATTGACGTAATTAACAACAATCAATAAGCAATACACTTAGTTTATATCTTTTCTCATGTATTAAGAGTTTCATCCGCTAATGCAGAAAATCATTCAGCTGCATTTAGTCAGGCAAAAAAATCCCTAATTGAAACTTGATCGCAAATTACAATAATTGATTTTAATAGTTAGACCCTTCTCCCCTTATAGCCGACCGAGATAGTCGTGTGCTCTGAGACATTAGTCCAGCGTCTCAAAGGTTGCGGGTTCGAATTCTATCTGGGGCATGGATGTTTGTAAATTTTAATCAGCGTTGCACTCGTGTGACGGGCCGAAGTCAAATGTTACTAACATGGCGCATAGAAAATAAAGTTTACCAAAAGTTTATCTTTCCCATTACGATCTGAGAGATCACATTAGACCCTATAGTGCTCTATATCTTAGAATGGCATGAAACTTTCCAATGTATGTAATTTTTATTCATAATTCATATCTAATGTAATGACGATCTGTTGAAGTTATTTCTTCTCTACGTAGAAAATAACTGCTTCAACCATAGATTTTAAATGTTTTATACTCCAAATTATCTCCGTTCTACCCTCATTGAGACTATAGGAATTACTACATTCTTCATTACTGTCTAGAACCTGTACTTTTTACCGGCTCAATCTATATGATTATCAAAGAATTTTTACTTTACTGGTTGTCCTAAAAGCTATTTATCACATCTATCTAAATACGAAATTACAACTCAGAATGTACAATATGATCCTTGTCTGTTTATGAATAAACTGACAATTATATCGGGACGTGCGTAAGCTATAGTACTGTTACCTCTCTTACAATTAATTTTATATTTAAATAATAATTATATGTTTCCAAACATAACTTAATTCTTTTCTTGTGGAAATACTCTCTTTCCAAGTTCATAAAGGTGGAGTAAAGGGGTGATATATCCCCCTTTTCCTACTCCACTTCCCTTGACTCCAACTATGTGAATTTTGGAAAGAGAGTATTTTCGCAAGAAATAGAATGGACGTTACGTTTGGAAGCATTTAATTGCTCGGTTTATTCAGAAATTGATAAAGGATCGTATTGTAGTACATTCTGCGTTGTCGTTTGCATTTAGGTTGATGTACTAAATAACTTTTAGGACAGTCAGTGAAAGCATCATTTGGCAACTGGAGAAAGCATACCAAACACTTTAGACAATATGATTCTTGGACAATCATAGCGATAGCTCCGGCAAAGATGATGATTTCTAAACACTAATTTAAAATATAGTAATTTATGTTACTGATAGTCTCAAAGAGGATAGAACGTAGAACATTTTAAATACAAAACCTTTCGAACCTATGGTTGACGCAGGTAAATTGTACGTACAAAAGAAATAACTTTAACAGACGTCCTGATCTACTTTAGGATCCTAATTTAATATACAGAGCAATGCAAGAATCTAATGCCATCTTTCAGATCACAAGGGGAGAAGAGTCTAACCACTAAAATCAAATTATTGAATTTTACAATAAGTTTCAAAGGAACTTGTTGCCTGACTTGACTAGATGCAGCTGAATGTTTTTCTGCATTAGCCGATGACGCTCTTAATATTGCTAGCATGGGTAAGTTCTCTTTTGTTATCGGCAATGCCAATAATTAGTTTGTAAGAAGTTTTATTTTTCTGATTCGTTAACAGCGTGGCATGATGTTATCCGGAGATATGTGAAGAAAGAAAATCGGGATTTGCGAAAACGATCTTAACAGTCTGATAACTTTTGGTGTTAACAGTTCTTATTTCGTTAAGAATAGAGTGATGCTAAATTTTGAATAGTATGTATAGCATGTTGTCTAAACGTTCGCCTATTTGGAAATCTCAAAAAAAATGTTCAGGCATAATGTGGCTGTTTCTCTGCTGCGATTTGAGTATATTGTACAGCACATTCACTCAATGTATTTAAGAAAATTCATATTTGGCTGAAATTGAATTGTTTTGGAACAGTTAAAAGACTTATTCTTTTATTTAAACAAACAGAAAGCGCATTTTTGTGGAATTTTGGAGAGTCTAAATATACCACCTCGGGCATAAAGAAATTATCGAATATAAAACGACTTACGGAAAAGACGTATTAGTACTACTTAAAAACATTGTAGTAGCTCTGACTAGTGCCACAGACACCGTTATATATTTTTTTAAATTATTTATGGCTTTTAAGGAAGAGGGGAAAGGATTCGGGAAAGTGTCGGCCAGGGCCTATGTTGAAGATGTTATTACGGCATTTGCCTGGTATGACTGAGGAAAAACTCTGGAAAAACCTTAGTCAGCATGCTCGGCGCTGAGATCGAAACCACGACCTCCCGAATGCTATGCAAATGCTCTACCACTGAGCTACGGCGGCTCGGTATGCCGTTATAAAGTTTTAAAGAACTGAATGAAGTTGTTAGAAGGAATACAAAGTAGGTGGCAATAAATTTTAATATAAAAAGAAACTATTTTTTTTAACAAACATCCAGAAAATTTGATCCAATTATAGTATAAGACAAGATCTTTCACGCATATGTCCAGAATTTTGTCTTAGACTGTTCAGAGATTTTGGACGGGCTCAAAGAGGATCTGAACATGAATTTAGGTAATAAGTATATAATCACGTATAATATTAAACACGTATAATATTTACAAAAAAAAATAGAATTTGGGAGAGGTCGAAACCCTCTGACCTGGACGTTGATACATGCTAATGAAACGATGTGGAAATAATTTACACTGGGACCAGATTAGTTCAAATTTTCTCCACTAGGTGAAAATGTGGCGTTTTATAAGCATTGAATACTAATAAAGTTGTTCATGTTCATATTACATATCTCTCATGTTTGATCTTTTCTGCCTGTCATGATTCCATCCATACACTGTGTACTATTTCCACGTGTTCATTGCTTATACAGCGCCACATTTTCGCCCGTTGGAGAATTTTTTTTTTCCAGTGTAAATCTCTTCCACATTTATTAGCTACACACTTTTGTACAACGTCACATTTTCACCTGGTGGAGAAAATTTAAACTAATTTTGTCCCAGTGTAAATGACTTTCCCATTATCTCATTAGCATACCTACCAAGTGTCAATATCTTGATTACCCCTCGCTCTGGGCCACTGATTACATATACTTCCTAATTCAACTAACAGAAATGATCTAGTAAATGACTCAAGTATTTCCTTAGGCTTCATGTCTCTTCTCAGATATGAAGACACTGAACACGAGATAAAATACTTCTAAAGTTAGTAGAACCTTAATTTTCCTTTGTACAGAGAATATTGTACACTAAATTGGGACTTTGGCAATGAAACTTATAAAACTGGAATGTTCCATTTAAACTGCAATTGGAGCATTGCAGATTTACAAACGATTTCAAAGTACCTCAAATTTTGTACAACGCCTACCCACATCTACGCCAGAGATTATATTTTTTATACTCTGAAGCTAATAAGATATTTTAGAGGAAAAATCAAACTTTCAAATGTAACTGAACGGACTGGCAGTTCTTGAAGAGAAAGTTGTCGATCATCGAAGTGAGCGTATAAGCCTTAGTAAATATTGGTCAGAAAACTCTTCTTGACAAAATACGAACTGAAGTTTGAATTATGCCTAAATTTGTATTAAAATTATGGCTCAATTAAGCAAACTACAACAATATAAGTACATTTAATTTTTTTTTCTCGCACAATAATCTTATGAAAGATTGCATGAAAGAAGCAGTTACAGAAAAGAAACGTATACATTCCGCATTTAAATCAGTGTTTAAAGTGGATGAAATTTCTTACGAGAACGGTACTACGAGAATTATTGACAAAAAGTCATCATTATTGTAATTTTTGTAGCTTTTCTGTACGCCTTTATCCCAGAAACCTCATTTATTGTCAATAGTTATTACCATTGGTGCACAGCTACAGAAAAAGTGCCCTGGTGGTACTACGTCCCAGAGTTGAAATTCGGTCACTTTTGGTGACCCGATCTGACCCGAACATAGGTGACCCGGAGCTCCGGTCCGAAACTTGTCCCGGTGACTAGATTGGAACTCAATAAACTGGATCTTTTTCGTGCTCTGGGGGTAACACCTTCGGTTATTGTCACCTCTGAAAGTAGCACTGTTCAAAAGGAACGAAATAACTAAGAACTCTGCTTTACCTTCAGTCTCACCGGGTCGAATCGGGTCAACGAGTCAGACCGAGTTCCAAGCGCAGACCCGGTGACCCGATCCAAAACTTGACACGTTTCAGCTCTGCTACATCCTACTCTGTCAAAAGTTCCCTATATACATTAGTTATTTAAAAATAATAATAAATCACAGGCATATTCAATCCACTACTGGAAGAGGCCTCTCCCCGAAGGAAGGAGTTGGTCTACTGCTAACACGCTGACCAGACGGGTTCGAAGAGGAGAGCCTAAGCTCTCACTGTGATTGCCACCATCTTTTATTCATAACAGCTCGCCAGTTGCATGACGATGCTGAGTGGGTACTGTTCCAGACCCGCACACCTTGGAAAAAATCCTTGGCAGCGCCGGGAATTCAACCCGGGACCCTCAATCCATAGTCAGACACGCTAACGACTAGGCCAACGGGGCTGGTCATATATATATATATATTCAGCCGTTTTCTATCCACTGCT
>JAGDQP010047446.1:0-15026 GCA_022664845.1 Lepisma saccharinum
GTGACAAAATTTTGTTCAAAGTTTGACACTTTTGTGCCACATTTATTTCGGGTTATATATACCCCCAAATGTGCAGCAGCAGGAGTAATTTTTGCAGAATAATGGTATAATGTTCTTCTTGTAGAGTGAAGGTTCAAATCAATGATTAATCAGTGTCCGATATGTAATTCTTTCACACGAATACATCAGAACACTTCTGTAATTCTTTTTTTTTTAAAGAAACTATGTTCTGTTTCCTATGCAATGTATGTTTTATTGGAAATGTAACTAAAACAGTGTCAGCAGATTTAAAACATTACGCTAATATTTCAGTGTGCGCACTAACTTCATGGTGGATCGCATACATTAAGAGGAGGACTTCATAGTTTCTTAACATGTAATGCATCCCCTGAAAAAAAAAAAGCAGGTTTCAGGAATAATGGAACCGCTCCAAGCGCTCTACCATTAAACCATCGTCATCCAGCAGCGACTCGATTCAACTCGAGCACATAGGGCCCAGGGCCTGGATATATGCGACTAGGCGCCCTAGGTCCGTGACTTCCAGCTCCCCCGTCCCCACCCTTTCCCTCATGCCATTCTCCCTTGCCCACCTTCACATAGTGACAAATGACTCTCTTCCGTCCTCTCATAATTTAATAATAAAAATAACAAGATAATAATTATTTAATTCTGCTAATATGTTATTTACAAAATTCTGTTCAATATTAATAATAAAATAATTGTGTTAGATACATACATAGTCTTACAATGAGCAATTTTAATTAAATTATTGTAGGCTACTTGCGGAAGACGTGTTAATTACACTGAGCAAGATGGCCTGAATTAAAGTTGTCTAGAGTCCTTAAACATTAAATCAAAATTAAAAAATAGACTGAAGGAGAAGGTAATACAAAATAGTTTTGTTCACACACAAAAAAAAAACACTTTAAAGTAAATTAAACAAACAAACAAAAAAACCTAAGTATTATCTCTATAAAAATTAATGTCATGCTGTTTGCAGCTCCATCAAGCCAAAACGACTTAACCGATTGCGTGATTCTTCTTCGTACATGATTACATAATGTTCTAACTTGAGATGACATCATATTTTTGTAAACCGGAAGTGATTGTGTCGCGAAGGAATGACTAAAAACTTTTATTTCATTGTTATAAACATTGCAATAAAGACATTGTTAAAATGTTTAAGTTTAAACAGCAATCAGAAATAAATAAAGAATTTATATATTTAAATTTTTATTGTTATAAAATAAAAGTATGTAGATTTCATGTTTCAAAAAATTGTAGTAGTAGTAGTAGTTGTTGTTGTTGTTTTAGCAGATCTGCACCATGGGTGCGAACCACCCCAGAGAGTCTGGTTACGCTAAAGTGGGCGCAGCCCCCCAAAACTCTCAAAGTTAAGGGCGAAACCCGCCACGGGGACGCAAGTATAGTAGTGACAGTCCTATTGATTGTTGGCAACATATGTTATTCACCCCGCACCAACGGGCGGGTTGGTACATATATACAAATTAGTAATTATTGTCCATAGAACAGAATTTTATTAACTTTCAAGATATTTTTTCGGCGTTGAATATGTGAGAACTATTTAAATGTTAAACACTATCTCCGGAATATTGATATTTTTAAAATTGTTATGGTATTTAGGTAGTTATCTTTTGATCAGACAAGGATAGGGTATGGGAGCGTAGCGGCCGGAGTCTTAGTTAAGGTACCATCCTGATGTTCGTGTGGTGAAACTGAAGGAAACTCTGGAAAACCTAAGTCAGGCCGGTCGGCAGCAGAATTCAAATGCACGGTACCTACATATTGTTCACTCGAAAAGACAGACTAGTAAGAAACACTTTAGTTTTCATCATATACAAAAATCTAGCGTAAATTGCGCCTTCATGCATCAAGTGCTTCAACACGAAGTACCTGTTGTCCATTGGCAGGGATATAGTTGGCTGGCACGCTCTATATATAGCTAACTAACTAACTAACTAACTCTATGGCTTATGGAACTTACAAGTTCATCGTCGCAGTAACAAACGTTCGTAATCATATTATCCTGGACAACATCAAGCCACTTTTCATCAAGAACACCTAGATCCCTTCTAATATTGTCCTCCTAACGACGTCTCGGTCTTTCCAATGGTTTCCTTCGATCCGACCTTCCAACCAGGATAGAATATAATCTATGTTTTCCCCATGCGAACTACATGGCCTTCCACCTTATTTCATTATTTTTACAACATCTGAGGTCAATTATTACCGGCAAATAACAGTTCTGTATATTTTCAATTTCAATTTCCTTGACATTAATCACGATGTTAGAAGTTTCTGAATTGAATAGAAACATGCGTTGCCCGATACTAAGCGACTTTTTATTTCTTCCGTGACCTCATTTTTGCTTGTTACGTATGCTCCCAAGTATTTAAATGTGTTTACTTTCTCTATGACATCATCCCAAATTCTTATGTTTTTATTTCCTTCATTCCCTGTGTTTCGGCTTGTTATCATGTATTTTGTTTTATCAATGTTTACCGTACCTGTAGACCTATCTCAACGCACGCTTCTACTAAGAGATCGGTGTTGCTTTGTAGTGCATCTATATCGTCCCCTATAAAATCTACATCATCCGCGTATATGAACAGTTGATTCAATAATAGTCCCTTTTTATCCCGTTTAATTTTTAAAATCGCATATTCTAATGCAAAGTTAAACAGTAGTGGTGACAAGGCATCGCCTTGTTTCAATCCGTTGCGAGTCTTGAAACTATCTGATATATAATTACCTATCTGTACTCTGCTTACGGGATCGCTGAGACACATCTTCACTAGTTGAAAAAGTATTTTGAACCAGTCTATATATAACATTGATTAAAAATGATTATTGATGTGTACAAAGGCACAAAATGGGAATAAATACGATAATATTCCTAATGTAAGTACTAATGTTTGTTTTACTACAGTATTTTAGTTGTAAAACAGCCTAGCTTTAAATTATAGGACTCAGTTATGTACGAGAGATCACCCGGGTCAAAGATAATGGTGCTTGGCATTCACCTTAAGCGGTCCTCAATGTTTTTATTTTTGTCTCGTGTTTAAAATTGCGATTTCTTATTTCTAATTTTCCCCTTAAAATGCCTCGAGCTTTCCTTTATTCGCCAATGTTACCGTACTTGCGTCACAATATGATTATTATTAGTAGTAGTACTAGTTAGTGTCATTATTGTAGGAGCAGGAAAAGAAATAAGTACGATAATGTAAACAATAATTTTCTTTATGCATGACTAAAAGAGAAGCATCGGGCACACTCTCATATATATACAGTCACTTCATAAATTCTTGAATTGGTGCGCCCAATGCTTTTCTTTTTAGTCATTCATAAACAAAATTATTATTATTATTATTATTATTATTTTACTTTTTAGTACGAATGGTGTAAGAAAAGTATGTCTTATTTTAAAAGTCTTATTTATATTGAGTTATTGCGATGCTCGTGGCCCATTTCCTAAAGTGATCTGCAACCAGTCAGAACACAACATCATTGCAGGCTAGTATTTATTTTAGGATAAAGAATTCCATATTAAAAAGAAAATTAAAATAAGCATTTAACATAATTATATAAATATATAAAAGTAACAATGGAATATTGTGTTGTCACCTGACTTATATCACTCTGGAAAACTTCATTAATGTATGAACTCGGGAAATGAGTTAAATTAACGTTGCAATATTTGAGGACAACCACGACCCATTGTGAACAAAAGAAGAGTATGTAAAAAGAAACTTCGTTACTTCAATGATCACAACTTCTCGTTAGTTATCTTAAATATTTATAATGAATTTCAAATTGACACAAAAGAAGGGCAAAGATTAACTTTCACATCAACATTTGTTTTCAGATTTGCAATATAAATGTACAATGATACTAAAAATTCCAATCGAATAAAAATCAGTGGTACAAGTTTTCTGTAACAACTTCACTCCAAAATCCGTGTAATTTGTTAGCTGAAATGCATGTGAAAGCTGTTTCTGCGCTTGCATTACCAAAACTCTTAGAAACTTTTCTTCTAATGTTGAGTAGACCACATCTTATGAGCCGGGATGAAAGCCAACGATGCTAAAAATTTATGTTCTTTAGGAGAATGCTAGTACAAGACATTAATGAATGGAAGAAAAAGGTAGAAGTGTTTATGTGAGGTCTTTTCTTGTTGATACTGAATGTACCGTATGAAAGACCAACTTGATAATGAGACTATCCTCCTTGGCAACATCCCTTTAGTTTTGTTCTATACAGTATAGCAGGTTCGTAACTTTTACTTTGAAAACAAGTTTCGTGAAAGGTAAAACCAGGGAAATGTTTGGAAACACGAAGATCTGTAAACTTTCTGCAGTCCATTGACATGATTTGTGTGTGAATTAGTTAGGCAAAGTACGCTCCAGTTTTCAATAAATACATAGTAAATTTTCTCAACGCAATCGGAAATATCTTTCAGTTTGTATATTTGCAACACTTGTAGGAAGTTAGAGTAAAATCGCAAAAAGGGAATACAACTTGTTAGCAACCAATAAAGTTATGTATTCTCGGGCAAGGTCCGTTGAGAATGGGTGTAAGGTATTGCTTTTCGTCGTATTCTACAGTTTTTGAAGCTTTGGCATACCAAATTGACGACAGAATATGAAAGTAGGTGTGAAAGAAACTATCATGAACCCACGGTGCCTCTTTCTTTAATTTTCACGATTTGAAAAAGGGAAAATCAGGAGGAAAAGAGATTGTTTCGCACCACCACTTTATCTCCAAGCTCCGTAATTGCTTGTCCTTCGTACCCTTAACAGCGTTGGCTAGTGGAAGATCCACGGATTTTGTTTTGTTTCTGCAATCCTATTCAGTTTGTTCTTTTTACATACTTTTCTTAAACAATTCGGGCTAAAAGTAACAAACAAAAATAATTTTATTTATGCATGGCTTATAACGGTAGCTTCTGGCTGAATTGCAAGACCTCAGGTTTTAGTTAAATACGTGACCAATCCACCGACGAGGTGGAGATACTGAAATTTGTGGAAAAGTGCAAAATATTAATTAATTTTTAATTAATTCTATTAAAAATTAATGAATTCGGTAATTAATTAATTATTAATTAATTCTATTATCGAACCTTTGGAAAGATGCTCTATGTAAAATATTACCTAATAGATTCACAAAATATGTCAATGAATGAGATCTGTATAACTAAATCATATCTTGAAAAATATGTGATATATTTTTAATACATATTCTAGGTGATGCAGATATTTGATTTGATGTAAATCTTTTATTACAAATAACTTATAACTGGATAAAAGTTTGCAATACAAGATGATTTCACTATGATTTCGTATTTTACAATCTTTAAAGATAGAGTGAAATGTTAGTACCAAGAAATATTAAAGGTTCTTGAAATATCTTAAACCTATACAAATGTTTTATTAATTAAATCCACTGAAAATACAAGATTGTAGATTTTATGGTTTGATATTAATAGACAACAGTCTTTTTAAAGGTTTACTTGAATGTTATCAAATAAAAAAACAGTCTTTGTCAAGACTTTTCGTTCCATAACAGTCTTTCTCACTTTTTCAGACTGTATACTGTTCTCACATAAACGTTATTTTTGGAATGTATGATACTACTAAATTCGGTTATATTCAATACACAATGAGAGTTACAAATAATACAAAGAAAATGTAGTCATCACCTAATATAAAGTCACACCAAATATAATAGAAAGTACCAAACGTGCTTTGGATACTCTTTATTTCTATTATCTCAGCACATGAAATGAAAAATCAATTAATTATTCTGTATAAGAACTTTAACTGTACTAGGGATTGGAATAGAAATAGGGATCGGATTGAAATTAGGGTGAAAATAAAAGTTTGAGCGCTCTTTGACAAAATATACTGGAATATCTACAAATTCTCTTTAAAATATTAAGAATAACATACACATAAATTGCTATTTGGTTATCATTTGTACCTGCAAATAATGTCAAATTATTTTTGAAGTATGCGGTTGAATATCAATAAAGTTATATTGACACATATACAATGACCGATAATTACTATCCTAAGAAATATGCAAACACGATCTTAACGATACTACAATATGGTACACTCAATTGATTAAAATATACGTGAAATAAGTTCTTTCGTTTGATAGATTACTACTGTATCTGTTCCGATATATCTTATGATAGATCGTAAACGTTTTCTTTCTGGATATATAATACAAACATGAACTATATTTATAATGATTTGTCTCTGTAATAGCACTACACTTCATCTTCAGCACCATGAAAACTGTTCATTTGTGTGTCTACAAGACCTAGGCTTTACCGTCGATATAAACATGTCAATCATGATGGACTGTTAAGCACATCTTTAGTCCATGTATAGGTTACTACGTCATCCAGTCTCAATATTTACTTGCCTAAGATCTCTTAAATACTTGGCCTTACACCATTGGAACACATTCATATTTCGTAACTTAAAGAAAAAAATATATACATTTAACTTTCTATAACAAACAACGCTTGACGACCAACTGCAGTTGCAATCGGAAGGTTCTGGGAACGATCCCAGCTCTCGCACATCCTGACAGGGTTTTCAAAGGTTTTCCTCTATCACACTAGATAAATGCCGGGACGTATCTACAAACGAAGCTCTGGCTGCCTACCTTCTAACATTCTTTCCCCTCACTCTATCCTGCCTCAGGCCATAAATAAAATCATCTTGAATTCAACCAACTACAGAAGAAAAGAGCATCAACATGTCTTGTCCTTATTTCTGTTACTGGACAATACCTTTTGTATACGTTTATCGATTATGAGCATTTTCTTTCATTCTTAATTTCTGACTTTCTTTCTCTCTTCGTTTCTTCTTTTTATCTCTATCATCCCTTCCTTCATTTTCCATTCCGTTTATTTGTTTCTCACTTTCTTGCATTTCTTTTATTCTTTCTTTTCGTCGTTTCATATTTCTTTTCTTCTTTATTTTTACCTTCCTTTCTATTCTATTTTCTTTATTTATTTCTCTCATTCATTATTCCTTTCGTTCTTCTATTTCTTTATTTCATCTATTTCTTTTCTTCTTTCTTTTCCCTCTATTTTTATTTCTTCCTCCTTTTGTCTTTCTTTCTTTTCTATTACCTTCCATCAGTTTCCATTTACTGATTTTCTCTTCCGTCATTTCTTTCTTTTCGCTTTATTTTATATTTCTTTCCTTCTATTTATTTTCCATCCTTTCATATTTCTATCTTTTCTTCTTTCCCCTTCATGTCTTTTATTTTCCGTGTTCTTCCTTTATTTCTCTCTTCCTTACTTCCTTTCATTGCTTCTTCCTTTATCTTCCTTTCGTAATTATTTCCTTCTTTCTATACCTTCCATTGCATTCCTTTCCTTTATTTCTATTTTCCTCCTTTTTCTTTTCTTCTCCCTTAATTGAATTTCCATTTTTCTTTATTTTCTCTCTTTCCTCCTTCCTTCCCACAATTTTCCTTACTTTCATATTTATTTCTTTTTTCTCTCTCTTTTTCTTCCTTTCTTTTTTATTTTTCTTCATTGGTTCTCTCTTCTTTTCTTTCTTTTTCCTTTGTATTATCTTCTTTCTTCCCTCTCTTTTTCATTTTCTTTATTTTCTCTATCTTGTTTTCATAATTTTTTTTCTCAACCATTTTTACTTCTTTTGACTTTCTTGCTTGCTTACTTTATCTATCTCTTCCCTCGTTTCATCTTATTTCTTCCTTTCTGCATTTTGGCTTTCTTTTTCCTTCCTTTATTTTGCTCAAATTTATGTTTTTCATATTCGATTTATATCATTTATACTTTATTTCTTACTCTTGTCACAATTTATTTGATCATCATTTCTTCCGTCCGTACTGCTTCTTCTTATTTCTTCGTTCATTTTTTTACTTTATTTTTTACTCAATTTAATTCTCTATTTCTTTCTTTCTTGCTTTCTTCCTTTGATTATTTCTCTATTTCCTTTTTCATCCCATTCTTTATTTTCTTATTTCTTTCTTCAATTCTCTCTTTCTTACTTTTGTCTTCTTTCTTGATTTCTTATATCATTTCCTTGATTTTTCATTCTTTATTTCTTATTGTGTCTTCCTTCCTTTCTTTCTTCATTTCTCTATTTATTTTTAAGTTTCTTTCTTTCTGCCTTTTTTTGTGTTTTTCTTAGGATTTTCTTTCTCTCTGTGTGTGTGTGTGTGTGTGTGTGTGCGTGTCTCGTTTCCATCCTGTCAAAAGTGCGTAAAACATTTATATATTTTTTTATGCAATAAAAGTTTGATCAAATTGCATAGAAAATCAAGATCAAAATAAAAGCAGCCAAGGAGAAAGGTTGCTATTGCTTAACAAAATCCCTAAAACGTAATCAGCTGTATTCAGAAACGTTTTTTGAAGTCACTAGCACTGTACTAACGAATGACTACAAATGTTAAAAGACTGTTAATCACCCGTTAGTACAGCGCTAGCCACTTGAAGAAAACTTCTGAATACTGCTGAATATCTCCAAATCAATATAAAATGCCTATGCAAAAAATAACAAATATATAAAATCGTTCGTTTGTTTGCAAATTATATGTGATTCCTATGTATGTTTTCTACCCATGTATATTTGCAATTTATATGTATCCAACTTTATTTGCATTTGATTTCGTTAATATGGGGAGAAAATCAGACAAAATACTCGAAATTTTGAAAGTTACAGAGATTTCACATTTTAACATATTCAAGTAATTTACTAGCATAATATTTTTGTTTTCAACATTTTCTGGGGGAAAATACGGGCTTCATAACTCACACATCTTTTGTGTCCATATGAGTAGTATATTCAATATTTTGCATAGCGACTGCGCTGCCACCTTGTGGTTTATAAAGTGGACACGACACGAATTCTTGCATTCTTATTGGCGACGACATTGAAACTAAAGATCCAGAGATCCAGATCTTCAACATTTGCGCCATACTAACATTTTAATTCCTGAGATCTTTCTTATTGTTATAAAGTTAACTGTTTATATGAAGGCCTGAGTTCTTACTTATAAAAACAGATAGATTCTTTATTAACTGGATGTTATAAATTCTCATTAAACCATATAGTAGTTTGAATTCTCAAGTGTAGTAATATATAATTACAATAATACTGTCTAAAAATAATTGATTGATAGTTACCTTTGATTGATCTTGATTATATTCACAGTGAGGGGAATCTATTAGTCGTAATTTATGTAGATGAGTCTTGATGGTGACATGCTTAGATCGAAGTCTGATTATTAATACTACAGCCTGTCTGTTCAATTTGATGTTATTGAACCAGGGATGTTTGTTAATATGTCGGCATAATTGAGGCGATGAATGTATTCAGTTGATACAGTAATTTTTTTTTTAATTTTTTATATTAAATCTTTCCAGTGAATACGTATATCGAATATCTCATTTTTATTCAGCGCTTCTCTAGAATGACGATCTGCTATATTATTATAAATACTGTATGAGTGTCCGCGGATCCATGTTATGTGAACTATTTTTACCTTCTTTAATGACTATGTTGTACGTATATATATAATTAATAATGTAAGGTTCGCTACTATTGAGTGCTAATATAGTAGACTGTATATCACAGAGAATAAGAATTTTATTTACGTTTACTTTGGAACTGTATTTCAGGGCTGGATAGAATGCAAATATTTCAGCATGAAAGCTACTCCTGTACCAGTTTCTTGTTTGGATGCATCCGTATAGACGTGATAATATCCATTCCAATTATTGTAATAGACATTCATATGGTTGTACTTTTTATTGAAAAGTCTATTCGTGGATTGGAACTAAATGAATGAGGTTGACGAGTAGTAATTATTTGTTGAATCTTCTCCTGAAACTCCAAATAAATCTTGTACCAGTCTTGTTTTATTGTTAGTTCTATTAATGATCCCATTTGCGTAAAAATTCAAAATTTGTTGAGAGAATTTATGTAAGATATGATCAAGTTTTGATTCATCTTTTAATATGTTTTATAATGATAAAGTCCTTTCATAAATTAAACCGTCTTCTGCTAGTAAAGTATTATTGCATTCTTGAATAATGTTTATTAATTCATGAGTTCAAACGAAAGTAGTAAAAGAAGATGCATGTTTTGCTCGAGAAGTGAAAGATAATATTTTGTCAGGCATGAAGCTAGTAGTAGGTAAATTAGGAAGAGTAAGTTTTGCGAGAAATTCCTTCTGTCAGTTTTCATCTAAAGAAGTACGTTTATTCGCAATAGGAGTTCGTATATTTCTCACTAGTTCTCATATTTAAAAAGAAAATGTTTTTGAATTGATCTGTGTACAGTATTGTTACCAAGCAGTTCTTTTAGCTTCTAAAAATATTTTTGTTTAGAATGTGCAATGCGCCTAACAGTCTAAGATGAGCATTAAAATCACCAGTAAAGATAGCAGGAAAGGGAATTTGTTTACTTAGATCGTCTAAATCAGATAACGTTATAGTTTTCAAATTGGAGACGATGGAATGTAAATGTTCACTATTAAAATGATTAAATTGGCGAATTTTGTTTTAATAGGAGTAATTTCAACTTCTTTATTTGTGATCAAACCAATGTTTTCATCGATAAGGAACAGTTACATCGACTCTTAAAAGGAACAGTTTTTTGAACAATTATTCCTGAATTAATAACTTCCTGAGAATTAAGATGATTAACAAAGTTGTAACCTCGAATTTGATGATGATTTTTATTTTTGATATGTAATTCAGTGAGACAAACAAAATCTGGTTTCTCTTCTGCTATTAAATTTATTAAATGCAGTAATTTAGTTCTATAATTTTGAATATTCCACTGAATAATTTTACCCATGATGTAATTAGTAAATTTAAAAATGTGAGATCAAATTAAGCAGAAGTATTTAATTTCCTTTTTACGAATTTAACATAGATTCTAATTATTCAATATCTTCTATGATCTCTAAGTCTTGTAGATTTAGTTCTTGATTTTTATGAAGGACAGATTTAAAGTCAGATGTAGACGAGTTTTGAGAAACCAAATTATTTAATTGAGCTACTCGACGAAATACTTGAGTCAATATGTCCTTTTGTTTCAATACTATGACGAATTTTCTTTAAAATATGTTCTTCTCTGGAAATAACTTTATCATGATTAATGTTATTACCAGAATCATTGAGATACCTCAGACTTTCTAAACTTTTGTCTGACGGATGAGTATCATAAGAAGTAATTAGACCTACCTAGATTCTGATGATTCTGTAAATGAGACTTGGCATAAATATCACCTATAGAGAATGGTCGAAAATCAGGAGGGAGAGTCTTGACTTTATCCAAATATTTCGGATGCGAAATAGGGGGAATGGCTTTTCAACAGCCTATATAACCATTTGGATTTCTAGATGTTTTATCTAAGTTTGATTTAGTCACCGAAGGGCCTTGATAATCTGCAGTAGAATGCATTGTAACTGTACTATTCTCTTCTGGAAAGGTTAAGTCAGTTTGATTGAAAGTGTTATGAGACAGATTTCCCTTGGTTAAGACATAAGTTAGTTGTTGATAATTTCTAGCTATTTTATTAGCAGCTTCTGAATAAGAGAGTCCAAAATGTGAAACCTATCTTTCCAGCTCCTTTTTATATTCTGGATAGGGACATTTAGGACCTAGATATGAATGCTTCATTTTACAGTTAATACATCTAACTTCATTATTACAAGGAGTATGGTGTGAATCCATATCTAACACACATTCTGCACAACGAGTTTTACTTTTGAAGAAATGTGTACTATGATATCTGTGAAAATGTTTGCATAGAATGACAAATCTAACCTTGGGAGAAACTGGTAATCTTTCACAACGAATGACTATATGAGATGGAAGTATTTGAAGAAAAAAAACTATCTGCACTAACTTGGTTGGTACTCTTCTGAATATCAGTAGTTGAATTATGAAAGGCTTTAGTCATTCTGATGACTCTTATATTCTTGCATTGAGGGTCAATTCCAGCTAATTTATCTTCTTCTGACATATCTAAGTCAACTGAAAATACCAGACCATGTTTGTATAATAAAGACTATGGACTTTAAAATCTAATAATTCCAATAACGCTTGATTATTTACAAAAGCCTTAGCTATAGAAACATTTGGGAAGGTTAGTTTTAATTGATTACGACCAATTACTGATAAATTTTTCAACTTAACATTTAGTTTCCTTAAGCCATTGCATAAATGCATTATATTTTTAACAGTAATAGTAGAGTTGCTACCTGTTACAATCACAATACATTTTTCAACATAATCTTTAGGGAATGTTTTTATTTTAAGAAAATTTGGAATCAGATTCAATATTGTTTGCACCATGTGTGCCGAATTTAGAACTGTCTAGAAGATTAACACAATTGGCTAAGTTAGATTGAGCTTTCAACCACTGTTCATTAGATTGAGAAATAGACTCTTTATCTTCCTTTGGGTCTACTATAGGTGTTATTTCCATTTCTTTTTCAGAATTTTTATCATTAAATTCAGCTACATTAATGGTAGGGTTAGAGATATGTGAACCTTTCATTGTTCTGGAGAAAGTTTAGTTTGATTAACTGATTCATTTGATGATTCCAATTCAGTATTATTTACAATTTGCTTATGAGGATTGTTTTGAGAAGAGTATTTTTGCACAACATCATTTGCCTTATTATTATTTTTATCATTAGAGCTAGTTAACATGTGTACAGAAGAACGTTTCAATCTTTTACTTTTCGGATTTTGATTCTTACCATTAGTTTTCGTTTTTTGGCATGACTAGCTGAATTATTAAAGTAAACTGCGTCCTTACTTTTCACAAATTTTGTGTGAGTGTTTTGTTTTTGTCTATTTTTGAGTTTTGAATCTAGCGAATGTTCTAGATAGAACTTGGATTCTAGTTTAGAAGATTCTTTAAAAAAATTATCATAATTATGATTAGACATGATTACAAAGGTTTAAGAAAATAAACTATGTAGATAATGAAAGAGTCTAACAGAACGGATTAACCTAACAATATAAAATAACTTATATATTGCACAGTTTGTCAACTTTGACAACTTCAGTTCAAACGAATAAGCCTAATAAATAGGCCTAATAATAATTTTCATAAAGTTTGGGTACTTAAAGATAGTTATTACCTCTTACTACTTGTTTTATAAAACTATAATTATTTTAAAAAGCGAATTAAATTTGATTTAAGAAGGATCTCCGACAAATCACTGCTATTATCTGATATTTATAACACTGCACTAAAACACACACCGTTGAGCATCCGCCATCTTGCCACCGATCCGACATGCGACTACTTTTATGATTTGCTTTTCTTCTTGTTGTTCAAGAGGAGATGGTTCCGACCTAGTGTGCCATTTCAACCAGTTTATACTAGTATAACTATACAAATTAGTAGTAAAGTAAATTGGTAAAAGTGTACTAAATGTATCTTTTTCGCAAGTGTATTTAAATCTTTACAGCGCACTTCATTTTTCGGCCATGAGGATCATATTTTCCAACATAATGGTAACTCTTATCTAGTCATTTGTTTTTTGTTTCTTCAACTGTTTCAACAACAAAGAAATATTTTTTTTTCATCATACGGCTCACACATTCTCCAGGTCAATTTCACGTGTCATTTTGTTGTACAGGATTAGAGTTATGTCAAAACTAACTTCATCATTGGGTGTCTTGGAACAATCCAGCACAGACTGATATGTCACACGACCCACTTAAAATTTAAGAATTTTGAAGCATAGTCAAGATGGCTGCTTTAAAGATGGCGGTCATTGTCGTCATACCATCCAAAATATATTACCTCGTGTCCAGTATCAAATAATAGCCATTTGCTTTCAATATATGTAAGTGTAACAGTTCATAAAAAGAAGAGCCGCTTATCGTACTCTGTATTCGATTTACTTGCTCTTTGTTACACTTTTTCCATTTATACATTTTCTGAATTATTCACAACTTTCCTTCTCCTCCCTCTCCTATGCTTATCCTTCTTGGCGTCATAAGCACAAAGCTATCCCAACTCTTCATCGGATTTGACGCCTTTTCCCTGATTTGACATCTTACCCGATTTTGACATTTTAATTATTATTTTTGCCACCTTATGCGACATGGTATCTTCAAAAACTCCAGACCTGCTTTACCCAAAATGCATGTTTCAAAACTGAGCAATGTCTGCGCAAGGGATTATCCAAAGGACATACGGCACTCTTAGAAATTTTCTGAAGCAAAGCTAGTCACCGTAAGTTATTATGGAAAGGTATTAAATTCGGAGCTAGGCGCTAACAGGAAAAAGAAAGGCTTTAAAAGATTATTAAAAGCGCTAGTTCTAGCGACTAAAGAACTAAATTGGCATCACTGATTGTATATGATTAATATTGTATGTTTCATAAGATTCCATCCACTTTCTCTTATACGCAATAGAATATACATATTGCAGTTTAATTTAGCCCCTCAACCACAGCATTCCTGCGAAGTTTTCTGTTTGTAAAAGATGAACACTAATATGTTCTACATACTCCTGTTTTTTGTTTAACATTATTATGAAAAATTTGGTTAAAGAAACGTACTCTTTTTTTAAAAAAAAACAAGAATTTTTTTCTCTCTGGCGCAGTTCGTGTTTGTATCCGTAACTCATTTTCGAAGCATGGAGACAAATTTCTTTTCTAGCCAGCAATAGAACATGTAGTAGATTTTGTTGTAGAAAAAATTAACACAATTCCTCACTCAAGGTTTGAAAGGTTATCTTGTCAATAAAACGGGATATATAGAAGATAAATCTATCGATTTATTCAACATTTAATGACTTATTTTTATAGATTTTCTCACGTGATACTATTGATGACAGCCCAATAGAAATATCCATGTGGGTCTGGACGCTGCTCGCGGACTGTCGATTGAGAAGCCTTGTTCTAAAGGATTGAGGTATGTTTAAATGTTCGATAACTCCAGTCTGTAACTCTAGATAGCTATATTTAGGTA
>JAGDQP010047448.1:0-15025 GCA_022664845.1 Lepisma saccharinum
CAACACGTTACCGAACATAACGGCGCATATGTGACCTAAATCGGATCATTATAACTATGGTAAGTCAAGCCTTCAATGTCATGCAAAAATAATGGATTACTTTTTACTACACCAGATATATACCACTCGATGATTTATATATAACCCAATGATTTAAAACCTCGCAATGCTTCAGCCTCTTTCAAGAGAATAATCTCTCCAAACTGTGTGGGTTTTTCCTTTACAGGTAAATACCATACGAAACAAGTAAATGTTAACAGGAAATTGAACACAAGTTCGCAGTTTGTCGAGCGAGAAGACTACCACTGTACTATATTTTATGGTCTGAATATGAGTTTTAAAATGCTATGTCTTATGTTTGTGCTAACCAGGAGGCTCAACCAGGTTAAAAATTCAAACAAACGTTGCTTCTTTGTTTCTCACTTGTGGGAGCAAATCCGCATTAATTTATTTCATTTTTGACATTGTCAATTCCTATTTGTAGGCCTATATTGATTTTGTTCTTTCTTCAATAGTTTTTATATAACAACTTTGGTTAATATTAAAGGTTTGTGACTTTTTTCTCTACGCAAGGAAATGGTACTTCTGATTTTGAAAAGTTGTGCTACGCTCTTCGGATCAGTTACCAATAAATAATTTCCTTTACGAATTTTAACCGTGCCATCTATCTGCACACTGTAATATTAATATATTATAATCCTTTTAGTATTCAGTAACTGTGTTTTTTAGGGTTCCCTATTTTGACAGCAAGAAGCTTCAGAGAGGGAGCGCGTGTTACTTCCCTTCATGAACTAAATCTTTTGGTACTGTCAGGATAAAATAAGTAACGTTATATGTCTTAATTGAACACGAGTGAAGAGACTATTTGAACATGAAGATAAGAATGCTTACTTGTTTATTTGAGTAATATCTCAGTGAATGTTTTAACTTATACGATGTTATGTGATGACCCTCCGGGATGTGAAACTTTCAGATTGAAGTACCCAATATCACCGGTAAGCATTTCATTGAACCGGTTGTCTTGATTTACATTTTCTTTCAGCTCTTTTGAGGGATTCTCACAGGAGACAATTTCTCTAGATTATCTGATAACTTCTCTTCCATGCATCCGATAAGAAGGATTCCTACCGGAGACCATCTCTTCGCGAGGAACGGATTCTGCAGCCCGTAAATCTCTCCTGATTAACATTCCTTGTGGACCAGTATCCTCATAATCCCAAGATCCATCTTAACAACACTTTACCCAGTATCGAAGTTGAATTCTTGAATTTGAATTATATTTCTGACTTTTAGGTAGTATGCCAGTGTTCAAACATGATTGCTACGTTACTGAGGCATGTCGCCAATTGAACTCGCAGCGAAGCACACGGTGACAAAGTACATATTTTTATTACATGAGCCATAATGTTTCTGTCTCCTTTTGACGACGACCAAGGTAGTAGTATCAGGCAAACTCTCAGGATGGCACCACCAGCAATGAACGAAATCAAACAATCATTATCGAAAGTAGACATGAAATCTACTTCACCAAAGACACAAACATAATCCAAAGTAACAAATATCAAAGAACGTTTGTACGAAAGTACATATAAACCAAAGCGCTTCTTTGTTGCTCTCGGCAAAGAAGATTAATGATAACAAAAATAATTCACAATCATAGAATCAAATACACATAGACTTTACTATCGCAATCAGTAACATCAACAGAGAAGATGGAAATTGAAGTTATCGTTGTGGGCAACAAGACTGGTCCATTGTTTCAGGAACGCCAAGTCTAATAGGCATTTTGGAGAATTATAGACAACCTGGATAGTTTTACTGAAAAAAGTAAGCTAAAATCAAATCTCATGGTTGCCAAGCTCAGAATGTTCCTGTAAATCAAATCTGGCGGCAAACTTCTAGATAGAGGGCTGGACTACAACACTCAATAAGCTACTAGAAAGTCGAACAACATAGGTATTCCTGGTCCAAGTTTCACAAATATTGTTGATATATATATTTTTACACCAATTCTCTAAATATGTCAGCGTGTTGAGCGACGCGTGGTGTCCGAAACTTACGTTAACACCCACTAACAATTTCTTCAATTTTAGGATGCCACCCCTACAGCTGTTGTCTCCAGAGCTGATACCGTGCAACTTCTATTTACCTGGTTACCCTGTCGGGTACGACCCGTACCTAAAGTGACCAGTTAGACACTTGACTCGATAATCCGCTCTTGACCCTAATGACTCAGGACTCGATTTTCACAGAAATTAACAGACTGCTTTACTCCGGCGACCGTATTATTGAATCTTTACCTAATTTTGACCCGGCGACCAAATTTCCTTCCGGTGACTGGTCTTTTTATGTGGTTCGAAATGATTCATATTGCAGTTCGCGAGCTTATGTACAGGAAATTTTATTTTTCGAAATTTTAAAATATTTTATTTTTTTTATGCTGCTTAATACCTTAACTAGAAAATCCTTTCCTTTCCGAGAGGTGAGGGGTGTATTTCCATACTACCGGCGGAATTTTATTCTTTCCGAGCACTTGAGACTAATTTTATATTTTATTACTACTCTTAGGAACTTTGCGCGGTCGAATTATTCGTGCTCTGGGAATAACACGCCCGCTTCCGGTCACCTAAGGAAGAACGACTATTGAAACACAACAGTGTACGTAAAGGATATAACTAAATATCTGCTTCGCCATGCGGCTCATAGGGACCAATATAAGGTCATAACGGGTCGAAAGCTCAAAACTTGACCTGAATGAACAGATTGGTTATGCGAGCCGTTTCAGATCGGGTTGTTTATTGACAAGTGTAATGGATCAACCTCTAATGTATTTGTCTGCATACGAGTTTTTGTGTATCTGTCAATTTATTGTACTTGCCCATTATCTAGGAATTTTTTATTTCAATATTTTTGTGTAAGAGTTGTATACACTCTGTGTACATTATGTGAACACCTCCTGTCAGGTGTCAGAACACTTCATAGAACAGAAACCATATTCTTTTGTATGTTTACACATTTGCAGCGTATTCCAGAAAAGGTTGACCGCATTGTTTAAGATCTTTGAGTTATAATTCTCTAAGCCCAACTTCGAGAATCCTCGGAAACAGTAAAGCAAAGATGAAAGATTCGATCCCTCAAAGGTAGAGTGAACATTCGCAATTGGGTAAAACACTTGTGCAGATGTGTTTTTATTCATTTAAGTGCAATAGTTCAAATATTATTTATTGTAGAAAAAGTAACACTTATTGAAGTAAGTAATGATACAGCATTTCAAAACTATGCAAGCGTGTGAGCACATTAAGGTAAGTTTTGTCACTTATGTTTCCATGCGTATAAGAACATTTCCAGTGAAAGCAAATACGGCAAACATAATTATGCCATTCATAGAATTAACAAGGCAAGGGAAAACAACAGCATTTGCAACGAATGTGAATGTCATTGTCTAGGACATCAAAAATTCAGTCATATTCTTTGGGAAGGAGGTCGGTAGGGAAGTTCATGTTAGACCAGTGGTAGCCGATACAGGTGGTCGTGCTCTCTAGTGCGATAGTCTTGCGACTCACAGAACCCCACCTCTGCCATGGATGTGATTTGATAGTGCTGGAAGTAGTTAGTGATCGTATGAACAAGTACACACAAGTATAATACACGCATAATACAATTACAAACAAGTTGAATAAGTTAAAACAGCCGCTTAGGGCAAAGCACATTTTAAAGCGGTAGAGCGCGGCGGCTTTCAATCGTGAGATCCTGGGTTCGTATACAGTTTGGGACATTTTTATATATATTGATATATTCCCCAACGCATGGAGAATTATATAAAATAATTACATTAAAATATTCAGTTGTATATGTATCCACACATTCAGTTCAGGACATAAGTTATTATTATGTTTAAAATGTAACATCAGAGAGATGGTGGGTGTTGACAGAACGTCGGTATATTATATGTGAATGTTAAATACAAATTAATTAAATTATGTAATAGCAATAGATAAGTGTGTGTAGTGTATTTGTCTGCAGCTATTTGTCATACGGAAGTTACTTCTAAGCAAAATTAGTTAGGAATTATATAAAACTCATTTTAAACAAAATTATTTGAGTAAAGGAGTTTAATAATAAAATTCTACAAATTGTGTAATTATTAAACATCCTAACCGAGTCTCAGGCCCTAAGTCACACTCTTTTTTTCTAATGGTCCTTTACGAAAAATGCCGAATTTCGGGCTTAAATATCTCAGATACGTCCTCCTGAAAATATCTCGTATGTAGTGTCGAAGACGCGTTGTATGTGACCAACTTACAGTGGAAATTGCAAGTGTTATTTCGCATATTTTTTCGGTCAGTATAAGCTGATTTTCTTCGCCATACGATGCAAATGCGAATGTGTTATCTTCTACAAGGTCATCATGTTTTGTTGAAGGAGTTGAATATAAGCCTGCAATTTTTCTTGTGATATTTAGTACTTTCAACAGGATGATTGTGTAGAAAAATCCGTGACGTTGAATCATATCGCTTTTTTTGCCACAGGAAGAATGCCGGATTTGGGTCTACAATATCTTAAATGGGCCATCATTAAATAATCTGAACTTCGGTCTTGAGGAAACTTTGTATGTGATCAAATCAAAGTAAAATTGCAAATTTAATTTTCAAGTGTTTTGGACAAGAAACATTTTTTCTTGGGAGTTAAAATTGTGCCTTTCAAGCAATGTACAAATATGAAGCTGCATATACACATCTAATCCGCTTGCCCTGACCAAACCGTTTAGAAACAAAAGTTACAATTTTGGTTGTGAGCTGACCACTACCAAGACTTCCTTGACACTAATTGTCATGTTTTTAATTATATATTTAAACCCGTAATTATATATATATATTAACACTCTCTTGGTAGGTCTAAACATTACAAATGTCTGCAGCATTATATTTGACTGCTTCACAGAAAGAAATTGTGGTCTGTTTGAAGATACCACATTTGCATTTTCAATGAAACTCTACTTGCACTGGCCCAGGAAGTCAAATGCAGACCAAGACGGCAAGTGGTCGGGGATTTTGGTCGGGCTGAAGACGGGGATAGGCAGAACCCAAAACTAATAGTCGAGAAGTAGATGAAGGAAGGTCATCGTGCGGCTGCAAGTGGCGTTTGGAAGTCGGACCATTTTCGTTGGTCTCTGATATCCCGGCATATAGCTGAAATTCTGACCATCCCAAGCACTTGATGGTGGTAAAAGATGGGTACCCACCCATTGAATAAGGTCGGGAAAAAGTGGCTCACAGCCCATTTCCTGATGGTCGAGGAAAGAACGAGGCCCCGTTTTTTCTTGATGGTTGAGAAATAAGCGAGGTTCCACCCACTTCCTGATGGTCGGGAAAAGGTTGGGGGTCCGGTAATTTTCCGAAAGTTTTAATCTGGAATTTATGTAACTCAAGTATCGGCATTTCGTTGCAAAATAATTCTACCGGTAGATTAGAACATAGAAAATGAAAAAGGGGATAGGTTCTTGATATTTGTTAGAAGCAAAATTGACTTATGTGGGATCAGGAACTTATCAATTATTCTTAGTACTGGTTTTTGCCTGCAGCGTCACTCAACTCGGAAGGCGAATTCGAGTATCTTGTTGTACGATCTAGTGGATAAAGCACGGAAGAGCTGTTCCAAAGGTATTTGGTTCGATCCCAACACAGGCTATCAATCTTTTTTTTTTAATAAAATATAATTGTTGTCATTTCTTATTTCGAAATATACACTACTTTTTTTTACTTTACCTAACATCAGTGAAATAGGTTAGTTAAAGAAAGATTAGATATAAATTTCAAGCATCGAGCTTAAACAGTTTTTTTCTGAGCGTTGATATGTCAGTCAGTCAGGATTTATGTTTTATATAGGGATAGTATTATTATTATTATTATTATTATTGTCTTTCTAGGATATTATGGTATAAATGCAAATTGATTTAATCTAAAAAAAATTAAGTAGATACGTATTTTTTAAATCTGGAAACTCTAGAGCATAGACCAAACCGCCGTATGTCAGTGGTAGAGCGTTGGCGTAGCATTCGGGACGCCGAGGGTTCAATCCCAGCAGTCGACCATCCTGATTGAGGTTTTTCAAAGGTTTTTCTCATTCACACCAATCAAACCCTGGGAGAGCATCTACAGCATAGGCCCTGGCTGACACCTTCCTGAATCCTTTTCCCTCCTCGGTCCAGGCCTAAGCGTTCTAAATAAAATTTTGAATTAGTTGTTTCCTTGTACAGAACAAGACATCATAAATTATTGACTTTTTCGGACAAGGATTGTATTATTTTAAACGTTTAATCAACAGCTATTACGTACAATAATTGTATTGCTATCATTTTTTTATATTTAAAAACTTCTTGTTTAGCAATATATCTACCGGTATGTGTTGTGTATCTTGTATGACTTAGTGCTGTATTGGCTCCATGCTGTTCGTAAAATATTAACAAATATTACATTACATTATTATTACCACAACAAATGTAGTGATATGTCACACAACTAATAAACGGCTAAATAAAACTTAAAATCTATAATTCATGTTTACTGCAAAATATCGAGTTGCAGCTGATTATAGTAGCACAATCGCGATATTTTGGTGATCCTCTGAATCTAGAGAAAGTGATAGTATCCTGATGTGAAAATAAAAGTTTTATTGTAGTTGAAATTGCTTTGAAGATTTATTTTCCAGAAATTCTGTGTAGTGAAGAACAAACCTCCAAAACTCCGGGCTTAGAGTCCATCTGTAATGAATATAGTGTCTGTGTTACTAAATTCCATGTCTGACTTCCAGAAGTATCCTATTGACGAAAGGTTTTGGGACATTTAAGACCTAAATCCGGCATTTTTCGCAAAGGACCATGTTTGAACCCTGGTAGAGGGGAAGGAGTGTGATTCAGGGACGTTACTTTTTGCATGACACTCGGTTGGTAGGTCAAAATATTACAATATTTTGCAGAATTCTATTTAATTGCTTAAACCCAAGGAATTTGTTAAACATCAAATTTTACCTAATTTGTTACTTATTTTGCACGTAATTATTTGAATCAAGAAATTAACTTCCAGAAAAAATGATTCCATATCTTTTGAAGTACACTTCAAGAGCTACACTATGGCTTAAAAGTCAGCTCTCCAATTCATCTAATGTTTTTTTTTCTTATATATATAATAAGTTTTACTTACATGTCTACGGGAGTAAAAACGCCAAAGGCCGCTACAAATAAGAGCATGACATGTCTGTCAAAAGTGGTTCTGATATCTTCGGGTATGTAGGAACCAAATACGAAAAGTATTTTCCTCCGCAATAGTGATGCAACATTTTTTTTTTTAATTGGATGATTTGTCATGGAATAACCCAATGACGTATGTTTCAGTTTCTGGCGTAAAGTGCGAAGGAAAATGCTAGTAACATTTGGTTTTAATAATAATGTTTATTATAGTATTTTCATCAATAAAAATGCTGTTTTGACAAGGTGAATTGTTATATTACAAGTATAAATTATATTTTAAAATAATTAAACCTAGAAACGCATCCACCCACAAGTTAGTTCTGTTTCGAAAACAACTGCGAAGACAGAAATTAATATCATTTATTCCTTACGCAAGCAATAAGTTTTTTTTTACTTTTACTAACATAAACTAATCTAATCTTCCTTATCTAAAATCACTAATGTATAAAATTGTCAAAGTATCGTGCCTCAATCTGTTGTTGTTATAATGACACAAATCTTGGCAATATTTCTCCAGCTGTAGAAGTAGCTCCTGGTTAAAACCTCTGCTTTCTACACCAATACTACAAACACATGGGTTCGAATCCTGGAAAGGTGATTTTTTTTCCTACTAATCAATAAGACAATTGTAACTTTTCTTCATCAGATGACAAACGAATAAAATTTACAACCAAGAGAGAGAAAAAGAGAGAGTGACGGAGAGACATCAAAGCCTCACCACTTCCATATGAAAAAGAATTTCAGAGTACTGAACTGAAAACCTATGGAAAGAAACTATAGTATAGTTTAGTATTTTAAAGTGACTCATCGTTCGTGAGGATCGTCAACTTTGGGGATAGTGAATTTGTATTCTTTCACCTTGATCAGACTTTGGATATAATAGAATTTACTTAATTCGTATTTTACGTTCACGTATAATATACTGACGTTCAGTCAACACCCACCACTTCTCATGTGTTATATTTTAAACATAGTACTTACTTATGTCCTGAATTGATTTTATAAATGCATTTAAAACCGATTTATATTATTTTATCTAATTATGTATGTTTTGAGGAATATGTCTTTACATGAAAGTAGCTTTTCCATAACAGATGTCGAACCTAGGACTTCATGATAAGAAGCCATGTGCTCTACTACTTCTATTTAAATGAATTTTCCCTAAGTGTGTTGTTTTTAAATTGTTCAACTTGTTTCTTTCCTCGTACAATACGTGTATTATACTTGTGTGTTCTTGTTCTTTCATCACCAACTACTGACAGCACAATTAAAATCGCATCCATGCCCGAGGCGGGGTTCGAACCCACGATCCTTTAGTCGTCAATTTACCGCACTAGCGAGCACTTCTACCTGGATTGGCTATCATTGAGCTAACATGAAAACATACACTTACGTTTTTTCTGATAGAATCCCTTCTGAAGAAGCATGATTGAATCTTTGGTGTCCAAGAGAATAGAAATCATGTGAATGCAATGCTCTTGTTTCTCCCTTTGTCTTTCTTGTTCATTGTACTATGAATGCGAGAAATATATTCGTTGTCTTTGCTTTCTTCGGAAATATTATTCTACATATGGAAAAGTAAGTGACTAAATCATCACGTGATCACATGTATGAATAGTTTCAAAATACTGTATCATTACGTATTTCAACGAATGTTACCTTTTCTACATTTAATAACATTTCGACAAATCTTATTGCACTTGAAAGAAGAAAAACACATCCATACTAACGTTTCCTAATTGCAAAGATTCATCTCTGGGGGCTCGAACGTTGCATATCTTATCTACTGTTTCCGAAGATACCCGAAGTTGAACTTAGAGAATGTTCAGCTTAAAACAGCCTAATCAATGCGGTCAATCTTTCTGCAATAGCGGGTACAGCCAGATAATATAACAGTATTTTTCTGTTTTGGCCTGCTTTATAGGCTATAATGATAGCAATTTCCAATGCCCCAAAAATCGAAGGAGTCAATAGAAAGTGTATGTTTTTATGAGATGGTTTAAGGTTTTTCTTAATAACTCCTGTTCTAGATCAATACAATTATCATTGTTGCTAAAATTAATTGATAATATTCTTGAAAGCTTATTTTTCGACCACATATATTAGTACGAACACTGGAAACAATACAATTTGGATCCTAAAACCGTGCTGAAAAGCCTAAATGCCACTTAAAAATCAGTCTCCATCTTCTGTAAACCTCGATATTACGTACCAGACGAGGTCACGTGACTCGACACGTCCCTCTTGGAATCCACCACCTAACGATACCCCTTGCCGTTAAGTGCAATGAGAGTACTATGTATGGCATTCGTGATACTCTTGTGCGAGAAACACAAGCAAACACTGCTAGATTTCTTTGAGGTAAACGCGTTTTACCTGACGTTTCCCTTTATTTTCTTCTGCGCGTCAAAAGAACACAATTAAATGCAAGTCAAGATGGTTTTCAAAGGTTAAAACTTAATGGTAGCGTTTAAAATTCTTAGTCTGCAAACTTGAGTTCGATAACCAGCTAATTGAGAGATTTTTCTCTTCACAGAGATTGGAGAAATATGAGATGTTAAGGCATAAAGGGACAGTAAAGGGATTAAACCAATGTTTGTGGGAATGAACGTAGTAATGTATGCATGTATTTTCTTCTTTCCTGTTCTCTTGCTCTGTTTTTACTTTATTTTTCTCTTTTCGGGTTTCGATTTTATCTTTCTCCTTCATTTCTGCGTATGTTTGTATATATGTTTACTATAGACAGGACTGCAATAGTGAAATAACAGGAACAAGAACGAGTGCAAATGTTCTTTTTTTTTGCTGCCCTTCGCAAATATAATCTTCAGGTAATTGACTCTTGTGCTTCAGAGTTTGAATACATTATTGCGAAACTTGTTTTTAATGGTGTCACCATATTCATTTGTATTGCATAATTTCCACCCAAATCAAAAGAAGAATTATACGAAAATTTGTATCACAGCATGGAATGTCATTGCCCATTTAAAAGCACTATTTTTCTCATGGGTGACTGGAATTTACCGGAGGTAAGAAATGCAGATTTTAATTTTGCACTTTCTACAGAAATATAAAATATACTTTGGCACTTCTGCTCTTTATACAATTTCACTTCTTACAATAATGTAGTAAACTGATATGTACGAACCCTAGACCTTTTCTTCTCAAATTTATCAACCATAGAAGTAAATAGAGAGAACTATCCTATTCTAAAATAGGACGAATTTCACCCAGCCTTACTCATTACTCTTAAATGCAATAGAATAAATACAGCAGACTGTAAACGTCAGTTAAAGGTTATAACTTCAGGAAAGCTAAGTTTGATATATTGTACCATGAACTTCGTACAGTAGACTGTAACCGTCTAAAACACATAATAGATGTAAATGAGGCAGTAGAATACTTTTACTCTGCTATTTACTGTGTATTTGATAAAAGTGTACCCTGTAGAAAAACATCAGCGGAAAATTATCCTTGTTGGTTTACAAAATAAATAATTATTAAACTAAAACTTAAAGGCTATTATCGTAGAACGCATAAGAACTCTGATTTAAATAATCAATTTTATTTAAGTCAATTCAATAGATTGCGCAAGGAAACAAAGAAAGAAATTGCTAATGTATATAACTTCTATATATTAAACATCGAAAATCAAGTCGCTGCTGATCCAAGCCAATTTTGGAATTTCGCGAAGAGCAAGTCAAGACATCATCCTACCAGTCTGGTTTCATTTAATGGCAACCAAATCGATGATAATGAGGATATATCTAACACTTTTGTTGCCTATTTCCGGTCCATTTAGAGATAAAGTTGAACTGATTACAAAACAACGAAAATGGGAGATTGTATGTATTCAAGTAATTGACTTGACAATCTGTCGATTTCTCATATAGGTATGAAAGAGGTAGAAGTGGCAATAAAGAAGTCAGAACCTAAAAAGGTAACTGGTCCAGATGGCGTGTCCCCTTATGTAGCGAAAGGATGTGCGGAACTATTGAAATATCCGTTATATATAATATTCAATCTTTCATTACGCACATGCAAATTTCCATAACAGTGGAAAGAGGTTTTAGTAGGCAAAATACCTAAATACAGTGATTCAAGTGAAATTGAAAATCATAGACCAATAACCAGTCTTTCGGCGTTCGCTAAATTTTTCGAAAATTGTCTCTATCGCCGTATCATAGCTCACGTCAAACCAGTAATATCAAACTCACAGCATGGATTTAAGCAGAGCAAATCAACGTCTACAAATTTAGTAATAATCACTGATTTTATAGCTAAAACATTAGATAATAGCGGGCAAGTTGATGTTATATGTACTGATTTTTTCAGAGAATTTGACACAGTAGGCCATTTCATATTACTTGTCAAACTTAAGCACTTCAATTTTACGGAAACCGTAGTCAAACTTATTTTATCTTACTTACAACACCGGCCACAATACGTTATATACAGATAATTTATATCAAAGAAATTTTAAATGACATCAGGAATACCTCAGAGCTCAAATTTAGGCCCGTTACTAATTTTATTATTCATAAATGACCTCCCTGATTGCATAGTAAACTTTGAGAATCTATTATATGCAGATGATCTTAAAATATTTTCTAAAGTTGAATCAATTAAAGATTGTTACCAATTACAAGTAGATTTAGATAGTATAAATAGGTGATGTCACAGAAATAAACTAGACTTGAATATAAAAAAAATGTATTTCGATAACATTTACTAGACGACAAAAATGTATTTAGTTTCCATACTCAATCAATAACACAGTTTTACCAAGACCAGAAATAATAAAAGATCTTGGAGTTGTCTTTGACTCTAAACTAACGTCTAATTGCCATGTGAACAATATAACTGCAGAATCGTTCAGAATTCTAGGATTTGTTTATAGAACAGCAAATGACTTCAGAATGACTAGTACATATCAAAGCTTATATTATTCATTGGTTCGACCGAAACTTGAATATGCACCCATCATCTGGAATCCCACCACTCAAATTAATTGTCAACAAATAGAAAAGATTCAATCTAAATTCCTCAGACTCCTAACGTACAAAACAACTGGCTTTCATCCTAAATTGGAACATTATGTAAACATAATTCAGAATTTGGAACTCCTTACCCTGGAGAACAGGAGAATTATGATTGACTCACTCTTTCTTTATAAATTAATTCATAACTGCGTAGATAGTATAGACTTACTCTCTGAAATCCAATTTCGGATACCGGATACTAGAACCCGAATGGATAACAAAGGCATTTTCCATTTTAGAAAAGCGAAAACTAAGATTCTGAAAAAGTCACCCATTTGGAGAATTTGGTTTTCGTACAATAAGTTATGTAGAATGAAAAACGAGGTAGACATATTTAATCAAAGCCAAAGACGTTTTAAGGATAATTTCATAAAGTTATTCTAAAGCAATCAAAATTACTATACCAAGTTCTAGTTTATGAACAAAAAAAACTTACGACGGGGACATAAAAACCTAAAAAGGAATTATAAATAATTTAATTATCATTGTAGAATTATAAACCGTTTAGTTATATTTGTATTATCAGGCTTATCCTAATCTTATATCTGCATTTGTGTTAGATGTGCTTTCCATTACACTATCGCAGCACCTCAACACAACGTATCTGTGATTAAATAATAACATTAGCCTTTTGTAATGAACGAATTTGAATTTGAACTTTGGTACATGCCGGATTTATGATAATAGGAATAATTCGTAGAATGAAGAAAATGGATGTGGAAGAATTTTGAAAAAAAAAAAAAACACGTATCCCGAACAAACGGTCTTTACCATCACAAAAACCCACATGGATTGAGCAGGGACGACACGCTAAAACCAGAGGTCGCCGCTCTTTCATTGATCCACCGCGGCCACCATTTTAATGCATTAAATTGCATAAAGATTTCTCACTTATAAATATACGCTTCTACTGGAATCCTTTGTTTGTCTTCAGAAGAAAAGAGCTTCGTCATTTAAATGAAAGGTATATTTCCCAAATGAGACCACTAAGCTATTACAAGAGAACCTAGATAAAACGCTTATCTTATGAATGTATGAAAAATTAAGTTTAATTGATTTTTCAAAAGGTGCATTTACCTATGAAAATGAGATGATTATTTCAACATGAACTCAGTTCAGTTTTGAATTTGTTAGGAATAGGGTAGAGAAAGGATGCGGAAGGGACTTGGACAAGGACTAGTTTCTAGGATCCATCCTGGCATTTGCCTCGTGTCACTGACGAACACTGGATAATAATTCGTTTCTCATTGCTTGTAAACATCCTAACAAACTGATCAAAAATGCTTCGTCATATTCATTCCACATGGAAAAAATGATTTCCTTCTCTGGTACGAAACGGCCTAATTGCTAAGGCGAATTTGTTCCAGCGTTGTCCGAAGATTTTACCCCTTTTAGTATTCAAAAACTTTCTTTAACACTCGCTACAGTTATCGAAAATGCGTTCTTATGTCTTATTTTTCTATATGGGTCAGTCTAGTAAGTGAAAATGCATTAATTAACATACAATTTCCATTCCTGATCTGATCTGATTGAACTTTGCACAGCTCGGTTGAAATGTTTCTTCCACAACTATCTCTGTCTGACACACGCACGCACACACACACACAAACAAAGAATATATATCTCTTTCTCTAGCTCATACACGCATACAGATGCTTATCGGAATAATGGAAACACCTGAACGAAAGTGCAACTTACCAGATTAATATGGTGTCGGGCCACCTTTCGCCTTCAGAACAGCCTTGATGCGACGTGGGATGGAGGCATAGAGGTCGTGAATGGTAGCAAGTGGAATATTACACCATTCCTCGTGCAGGGCATCGGCCAGTTCTGTGAGAGAGGATGGAGGTGGAAATCGTCGCCGGAGTCGTGTTTCCAAGATGGACCACAGATGTTCAATTATGTTGAGATCTGGGGATTGGGCGGGCCAGGGGAGGTGTTGAACTTCATCCCGATGTTCCTCACACCACGCTTCAACAACTCCAGCTGCGTGAATGGGTGCATTATCATCCTGGAATATGGCGTCATTGTCCGGGAACAACATCCGGACCATAGGATGCAAGTGGTCTCCTAAAATTGCGACATAATCGTTGGCAGTGATGCGTCCGCGAAGTGTGACCACAGGACCCAATGAAAACCATGATATTGCGGCCCACACCATCACCGTGCCGCCGCCATGTTTCACAGTTGGGCGGAGACACTGCAGATCATACGCTTCTTTGGGCGTTCTCCACACATAAACACGGCCCGTGGTTTGGAATAGGGTGAATGGTGACTCATCCGACCATACCACACGTTTCCAGTCGTCAACGGTCCAAGTTGCATGGTCGCGGCACCATTTACGGCGTGCTAAAGCGTTCTGGTCCCTGATGAGAGGCTTGGCCCGTGCAACACGACCCCGTAAGTTCATGTCATGTAATTCGCGGCGGACTGTGATTGTCGAAACAGGTTGGGGGAGGTGCTGATTGAGTTCCTCCGTCACTTGCGCCGCAGTGACACGATGGTTCCGCGTGACAATGAGCTTTAATACCCGGCATGTCCAGTCACTGATGCTTTTATTCCGCCCACTGTTCCGCTTCCCCGATGTGGTTTTCCCGTGTGTTGTGTAGGCCGTCATCACCTTCGACACTGTCCCTGGCGACACACCTAACACACTAGCCACTGCCGTCACACTCACTCCACATAACCGCGCACCAACAATTTGCCCTCTTTGAAACTCTGAGAGGTCTCCCATTTTACA
>JAGDQP010047449.1:0-15025 GCA_022664845.1 Lepisma saccharinum
GTTTTCGTGCGTTGCGGTTTTTGCCTGTCGCTGTTTTTGTATGTCGCTGTTTCGGTGTTGGTGTCGCTTTTTCGTGAGCCGCGATCTTGAAATTGCGGTTAATACTAGTCGTGATTTTCGGGTCGCAGTATTGTATTTCGCGTGTTTCACCTGTTGCTGTTTTTGTATGTGGTTGTTTTGCCTGCCGCGGTTTTTGGATGTAGATGTTTTTGTGTGTCACGGTTTTTGCGCGTCGCGGTTCTTGTATTTCGCTGTACTGTGAGTTGCTATTTTGGTCTGTCGCGTGGTTTTGTGCGTCGCAGTTTTGGTCTGTCCCTATTTTTGTGCATCGCGGTTTTTGCGCGTCTCTGTTTTTGCCTCTCGTGGTTTTGAGGTCGTTGGTTTCTTTCCTGCGCTTTTGTCGTCGCGATTTTAGTCTGTCGAGGTTTTTGTGTGTTACTGCTTTTGCCTGTCGCCCCTTTGGTTTGATGCAGTTTTTGTGTTTCCCAATTATGTTTGTCGCGGTTTTTGCCTGTCGCTTTTTTAGACTGTCGCTAGTTTTGTGCGTTGCTGTATTTCCATGTTGCTCTTTTTGTGCGTCGAAAATTTTGAGTCGCTCTTTTTGACTGTGTCCATTTTTGTGCGTCGCGGTTTTTGTCTGTTGCGGTCTGTCCTGTCACCGCACTGTACCTGTCACTGTTTTTGGCTACCGCTGCTTTTTCGCTTCGCTGTTTCTGTGCATCGAGGATTCTCAATCGCGGTTTTTGTCTGCCGTTGTTTTGTGCGTCGTGGTTTTTGTCTCTCGGAGATTTTGCCTATCGCAGTTTTTGCCTGTCGCTGTTTTTGTCTGTCGACCCTTTTGAAATTCCCTTACCCTTGTATAAACTAAAATGAAAATACTGTACTTCCATTGAGAGCGTCAGTTTTTTAATATAAAAGAGGCTGAATTCGAATATAAGATATCGCTTTATTGGTTTTTATTTTAAAGTGTTTCTGATTATTACTGTCTGTTTTCGTTTTCTTCAAGTTGAAGATCAATTAATATTTTCTGTGTGACTGCTCTGTTTTTGAAGTCAAAGTTGAACTTTACATGTGGTAAGTTTTGATTCTATTTTTCATTAGTCTAGATAACTGTTATGTATTGATGCCTCATAGAAAAAATGTGAAAACTTGTGTATACAAATATAATGCAGTTGAAATAAAGTAGTGTTCACCCATAGCTCACTAATAGTTAGTAGTCATAGCTCAGTAATAGCATAGGGCACCAGTCCTGACTTAAGTTTTTATAGAGCTTCGGTCCTGACTGGATTTTTCAGGGTGGGGACACCTTACTGTATCGCTGTACCGTAGTGTTACCATAACATTCAGGTCTCTATAGCTTATTGTTAGTCAGTGTTAACCTATGACTGCGGTCCTGACTGTGGATTTTTCAGAGTGTGAACACAGTACTGTATCGCTGTAGCGTAGTGGCCTCATAATAATTAGGTCTTTATAACATAGTTAATGTTAGCGTTTCACTCCGGTTCCGACTTAGGATTTTTCAGGCGAAACATAGTATTAAATCAGCATAGGTCACTAGTAGGGTTTTTACGGCATAGTTGAATGATAGCATAGGACTCCGGTCGTGAATGTAAATTTCTAGGGTCGAGCAGTACTGTATTGCTATAACATAGTGGTATCATAGCATTCAGGTCTTTATAGCATAGTTAATGTAATCCTATGGCTCCGGTCCCGTCTGAAGAGTTTTTAGGGGAAACATAGTATTAAATCACTTATAGCTCAGGGATAGCATAGGGCACCGGTCATGACTTAGGATTGGGAATTGCAATATAGTATTAAACCCACGTAGTAGCCCTCGGATTGATACATGGGATATGGAGTAAAGTGGTGAGCTTGAAAATGATACTTTAAACATATTACTGTTCACTGAAAGCGTAGGGCTCCGGTTCTGAATGTACATTTTTTACGATGGGGCATTTAAACATTGTACTATATGCTAGTGGAACCATAACATTGAGAAGTCTATCAACTGAACTAACTGCAGAATCTGCAAATGCTATGATACTATTTGAAATTCAGCATGGCACAGTTTTTTAATCCTTTTCCCTCGCCTATTCGGATTTTTAAGTTTCAGTTGAGAAAAGGTCTCATGTAAAATTCCAGTTTTATTAAGAGGCCTTGCTTTTTATGAAATATCGTAATATTTAAAATAGGATAATGTACTGTAGTAAATGACATGCTTTTCTGACTCGTGAAATGAGGAAAAACTTTTTTGTTATTTTAAAGACGCACTTTTCATCAGTAAAAATGAAGTGGAAAGATACTTTATTGCAAGACAGACAAATGCTTTGGAATCCTGAAAAAAGAGTATTACTGTACAGCTCTTGAATTGAATTGAATTGAATTACCTCTAGGGAAAGGTGAATATAGCATAAATTGGTAAAACGAAGATAGTATGCCTTCGTAGAGATGTACAGTTTTTCCTAGTCTGATTAATTTATTCATAATACTATCTTAGACTTAATACTTTAATTCATTGATTATATAAAATAGTTGGAGATTCTTTTACTTAATGGAAGAAATTTATTTAAATCTTTTCTGATGTATTCAAGATAAATTAGTCACATTTTGAAGAAAAAATATCTTTTACACTTTTGATTTACATTTCTTGCTTAATTCAATGGTACTGTATGATTTGAAAGTGCTTAGAATAGGAAGGTTTCAGTGTGTAAGCGAACTAAGTTGAAGCTAGCATTTGCCTGGCAATCAGGACGAGTGAAGGTTTGACGTAGAGAACACTTAAAAGTTTTAAAGTTCCCAAAATATGGCACACTTATTTTACGCTCAGCGTAATCGAAAATGTTTCACCCGGTTCGGAAAACACCGTTTACGTTGCCGGCGCGCAATTTCCACTTGCCCGACCGCGTAGCCGGCCCGCAATTTCCGCTTGCCTAACCGCGTTGCCGAACCGCGATTTCCGATTGGTTGCGTTGCCGAACCGTAATCCCGGTTGCCGAACCGCCCGGTCCCAGTTCCCAAACTGCACGGTGTCGCGAGCGCCCAGGCTTACCCCACACCAACCGGTCAACAAAAACTTGCAACAAATTTTCTGGAAGCTTGATATAGTAACTTTATTGTAAACGTAGGACTCCAAGAACGCAAGCATGTATGAAAATTACCCTAAAAACTTAGGAATCATTTAAGGCAGTACCATATTTACATGTTTAATTATTATTTATTTTTTCCTATGGTATCATTTAAGACAGTAGCATATCTACATGTTTATGTTTGCTTCAGAGAAGAAAAAACTTTAACCTACTTTTTCTTTTGGTTTTATAATTCTTTTACTGTGCATGCGCGAGCTGATATTATAAAAGAATGCCTCTCATACGTTGACATTTGGTCTGAATTATTTAGGCAAAGCTAACGGTTCAGTGAGAAAGTGTTTAGGCTTTGAACTTTTAGTTTAAAAACTCTGATCCTTATTTTAAGAAGGTCTATTTTGTAAGTAAGCGAAAAGAGTGATTTTTTATCTTCAATTACGCAGTATTTCATGAATTCTTCTATTCTCATCAAGTTAGTGGAAGTACTGTGATTTCGAAAATCTAGTGTTTCTTAACTATAACTATTCTATTTTACGCAGATATCTTCAAACAACTGGATTTTTTACTTTTGCCTTATTATATTCATACAAAATAATGAATTTCACAACTGGCAAGACCATTACTGACAAGGTTATCCTTGCAGATAAGGAAGACGGATATAGCGATGCTGATTGTATGTACATAACGTGGATGACTTTGTGTCAGTTGGAGGCACAGGGAGTGATAGCTCGCAATGTAAATATTGTTTCTGAGTTCGTTACCAATCTCACTTGCATTTTAATTTTAATGTGAACCCCGTTTTTAGTGCGTCTTCACGTTAATGATCTGATTGATTTAGGACATGCTGTTTTTTAATACTTACGGGAATTCTAGGCTGGTTTTCCAGCATTACTGTCTGCTAACCGAACCCTGTGATAAAAGTAATAGGAGAATTCTTCACCCTGATATTTCCTATTTATTTAAATTAATTTCGGTTGTGAGCTACGATATCTACGAAGTATATGTATCGTTTAATAAAGACGATAGTTCGAATATAGTTCCTTACAATCGGGAATTCTCGCTCTCTCTTTCGGAGAATTTTTGCTATCATGCCTGCATCCACCACTTCTTGTAATACTTCTACAACAACTTCTGCTCCTGTGAATGAGGTTCCATCAGTATTGACGCTAGCCACTACTTTCCTAACCACGGCTAAACCCATTTCAGTCCATCCGCTTGTTTTCAACCACAGCCGTTTTCTTCTTTTGTTTCTCCTGTCTCATCTGTTAGTCAGAATGACCCTATTTCTTTTTCGGATACGGGCTGCCTGATTTTATATTTGAATAGTCCAGGGTGAAAGGGGGAATTTCCATTTTTAGAAAAAAATAGTTTGCACTCGTAGCAAGTAGTGCACAATAACATCTAACCCCTAAGAAAATTTCAATCTAAAAGCGCAAAAAATCCAGTTATAGCGGTTTTGCAACAATGAAATACATGCGAGTAAATGGGAGTGTTGAAATTAAAAATGTGTTTTACAAGAAATCGCTTTAAGTGGACATCCATCCTCCTTCCCCTGTACTCTTCATTTGTTATCATATGATTATTATTAGGGATAGGGGACTCAGTTAAGTCCTAAAACTGAAGAATATCTATTGAATTAAATTCAACAGGTGGAACAGCGTAAGTAGATATTAGTCATTCTCAGGTAATTCAACACGGAACAGGGGAGATCTCTTCGAAATTGTAGGCGAACACGTGCACGATGTTGGTGCTTTCCCGGTAAAATGTAGGGAGATCTCCATACGTGTAAAAGCTGGCACCTCCTCTCTGACGCCAGCTGACTATGTGGATAAACTTTTTGAATTTGCGCGAGAACATTTACTTTCTGGTGTTGATCCACAATGATGTGTCGATTTTTAGCATAGAGAGTAGTAATGACGTCAACGGCAAAGACGTTTACATTCCGTGGCGTAAACTTATCCATTTAACTACCGTGCATATTCTGTATTCCATTGAGATTGTTCTTAATTCGAAATAAATTTTTCCTTTGGTTGATAATGTGATCGTTAAGGCTAATATCACGGACCCAATTCGTGGTAAAGGGAGAAGGAATAATGATAAGTATTTACCCTTCGAAGAGTTTTTACAATCACACATTAATCCTGTGTCTAAATTGAGAGCTGACTCGTACGACTGTCTGCCGAGGGCGTTAGTTATGGCGAAAGAGGGAGTACTTTCTTACTATAGGAAGCTGGCCTATATGAAGGAACATCCTAAAATTGGGAAAAAGAACCTAAAGCTCTATGCAGAAACGCACGAGTAAATATTAGTAGTCTCGGTGGAGATATCGATGATATCGACCGATTCCAAGATTTCTATGGTAACCAATTCCAAATTGTATTGTGTGGACTAAAACCTGGTACTCGTGATCCAGAGGTCATCTATAGTGGAGATGTGGAAAGCAGAAATAAATTATTTTTGTTTTATTTATGACCAGCATTTTGACGTGATTGGGATGATTACCTAATTTTTAAGAAGCCATAAGTATTGTAAATTATGTTTAATTATCCCTTCCGGGAGGGTAGACTTAATAAGTACGAATATTTGTGTGAGCATTGCGAAGAGTACATACAATTCACCTCTACCTGACTAAGAGAAAACTATAGCTTGTGATAAATGTTTAAGGACGTTTGTATGTTTCCGTAACCATGAAACTAAAGACAGAGGAAGACCTATATGTTACTATGTGAAATTATGTTCACAGTTTGGTGTAAAGATCGAAAGAAAAATAGGGCTAATAAAATTCATATTTGTGGCGAGCATTATTGCAGTACCTCTTTGTTGGACGTTAAAGATCATTTCTGTTTGGTGCAAAAGGTGAAGCGAAACATGAAATTGTTTTCTTCTATACCATTTAAGAACACTTCGCAAATGGCATTCATTGATTGTTCTGCCGTGTAAGCAGTTGACGAATCCTGCTGAAAGCACCCGTATATCTTTTCAACTTCCGTTAATTGCTCAAAAAATTGTTGCAAAATTTGTTCAACATAACGCGCGCTATTTACCGTTTGTGAGAAAAACACGAAACCGATAATTCTTTTAGCACTAATTGCAAACCAAACACCAAATTTTACGGGATGAGGGGAAACCTCGTGTATGAGTCTAGGCTTTTCAGAAATCCAAGACCGAATATTTTGAGTTATTAACATATCCGTTTAGAGCTTCCTCTGTAAAAAAAATACAATTTCCGGGTCTATTATACCGTCATGGATGGACAGCAGAAAACATTTCCGAAAACGGACTCTATTACCCGGATCACGTGGTTGCAAAGCGTTTACAATGGAAAATTTTTAGGGTCTCGTTTTCAGCAGTTTAGTTGTCAGTTCAAACTGTTGTCTTACATAAGTGAGTTTCTTGAGCAAGCCGCTTTAAAGGCTTCTTACGCGTGTGCTCCAGCCTTTCCCCTGAGAACGATGTTATTAACGCAAATGAAAAAGGTGAACGTGAACACTGGCCAAACCTGATTGTGCTTCCCACTGCTGTTTTGAACGTAAGAAGTTTATGGCGGACGATTACAAATGCTTTCGATGTGGTAATGCACTAGGTGAGAGAAATGTTGTGTTTTATGATATTTAAAGCTTTGTAAAACATGTCCTTCGACAAGGTCCGAAATTTTAAAACGTGGAGAGTTTAGCGCATAACGCGGGAAAGTTTGATTCGGTTTTTATTGCGCGTACACTTATAGAAGAAGAACAGATCACTGATCAAATTTTACGCCAAGGTGCTAAAATTATACAAAATGAGTGTACGCAACATTATTTTTAGAGATACATATTTAATTATGTCAATGAAATTATCAAAATTACCCTCAACGATGGATATAAACTCAACTTTAAAGAAGGAAGATATCCCGTACTTGTTAAACACAGAGGAAAATTAGAATTATGGCGGAAAATGGCCACCGTTTGAACTTTTCGATGATGAGAGAAGATCGGAAAGCATTAAGGGTTTGGTATGAGGAGCGTGAGAAGAAAACTTTTAACAGGAATTGCTCAGCTACTGATAGAATCTCGTAATAATTCTGACGGAAGCGGTTATTAGGTTCTCGGACTTAACTGAAGAAAGGACTGAGGGATTCACTGTTTCCTTCAAGTAAGTACCATAGCTGCATCCGCGATGCAGTGCTTTCGGTCTCTATGTTTAGAAGGGAAAACCCTTGTTACAGCTATTGAAAACGTAACCCACAAATCAAGAATGCGCTCCAGTGTTAAAAATACATGCAATTCATACTAGGCGATGATGTTCCTATGCATACGGCAGGAAACGGCGATGTAGTCCCGTTTTGACGATTTAAAGTGGACGGGTATGATAAGAAAGATCGTATTGCCTATGAGTTCTATGGATTCCGCTGGGATGGGCATTCATGCATTAAGCAGGGTCGTCAAGTGCCTCTTAATGACATGAATGAGGAAACACTAGATGATCGTCATAATGCTACCACAAAGCAGTACCTTAAAGAAGGCTGTATTCTCAAATTGGTAGAAATATATGAATGTGTTTGGGATAAGCAAGTGCGTGAAAAGCCGCATGACTTTATTAAAAATCATTGTCTACATATTGAAAGCGGAATAATCCCCAAGGATGAATTCAAGGGAAGACGTACAGAAGTTCTCCGAACACTATGAATGCACAGAGTACGAATTTATAGCCTACAAAGACATTTGCTTACTTTATCCGTATGTAATGAAGAATAGATCTCTGCCCGTTGGTAAGTAACCATTTACTGGGAAAAAGCATGTCCTAATCCCAGAAACATTTATGGATTAGTGCTTTGCAAGGTTCTCCCTTCCAAGGATTTCGCTATCCCGTTACTTCCATATAATGCGAACGGACGCCTCGTATTAGGTCTCTCTCGCACTTGAATGGAGGAAATAAATAGTGAGAACTATAACCACACTGTGAATGAACGCTCTTTCACCTGTACATTTTGCACTCCTGAATTGCATGATAGTCTGGAGAAGCAGGATACCATTCTAGAGTTATGAAATTTATGAATTCGAAATGAAACGGGGTAATTTAGAGATTATTATGTAAATAACCTCTTACAGATGAAACAGGAAGCTACTAGTTTTCCACCTGATTATATTACCGAGGAGGACAAACAGAAGTATATTGAGGGGTATGCTGAACATGAAGGCATACAACTCTATTCTAATAACATAACTAAAATCCCTGGTTTGTTTCATCTTTTATATCGCAAAAGTATTTTTAAATTCTCTGTTTTGAAAGTGGAAACAGGAACTGATTTAACCCATAGCAGGGTAGTTAATGATACTAAATCATTCCTGGAAATTCCCCGAATACCCCACTTTGAAGTGCATAATGTACTTCTGACCGGAGAAAAGGGGATTTAGAAAATGTAAATTTTCCTTTTTCTTTTTCAAATGTAATTTTAGCCGCCTGCATTACATCATGGGCTAGATTAAAATTAATAGTTTATTAGAAGAAGTCGATATAGAAAATCTTATTTAATCAGATACTGATTCTGTCTGTCAGTCTTTCATAGGCAAAAGAAAAGTGAACTGCTATTGCTTCTTATAGGGAACTTAACTAATGAAATTAAATAGGGCTGAGAGACCACCATCTTTATCGGGCTGGGACCGAAGAATTATGCTTACAATGAAAAGAATTACGGGCGAATTTAAACCAAAATATAAAATTCGAAGCATAACTTTAAATGTGCGAGCCTTAAAAAGTATTGATTTTGATCATTTTCTAAATTTAGTTAAACATATAAATCAGAAAATAGTTACAAGAAATATGAACTCCATCTATAGGAAGCCCGGTTTCAAAATTGTGTCTAGGCTTGAAACTAAAACACATGAGAATGTACCAGCAAAACAAATATTTCATAATGAATTCGAAATTCTACATTTTATATATATAAAAACGTAAAGTTAATCAGTCCTAGTTCATTTGTCTTTTGTCTTTAGCCCATGATGGTTCTTCTTCCCTTTCTTCATTCCGCTACTATCCTAATTTTCGACCCCAGCATGGGTGGGAAAAGTTGTTTTGTATATAATTTATTATTGCATCGTGAAACGATGTTTTCTGGTCCGTTTAAGAAAGGAGTTTGATGCTATGATGCTGTATACCTACATTATCTAGTCCAATTACAAATATTCGATTTCCTTTTTAATTTCTGATATGAATACTTTTGAAATTCAGGAAAATTCACTGTTAATTCTTGATGTCTTTATGACAGATACTAATGCTGACGTGTCAAAAAAATACCAAATTCGCTCATCATAAGAATTTAAGTGTATTTTTTATAGTTCGGAATTTATTTTCTAAAGAAAAATATGCACATAACCTCTTTTAACGCAAACTATATCATAGTTTTTAAGAATTCTAGAGATAAGTTGCGATACACCATTTAACAAGGTAAGTTATGCCACAGCGTAGTAAAGAAGTGATGTATTTGAAAATACTACTACTAAACCTCATTCTTATTTAATTTTGATTTAACTCAGTCTACACCGGATGCTCTTCGGTTGCTTACAAATGTATTCCCAGATGAAACTACGCACATATAAATAATATGAATAAACCAATTCAAGTCAGTCAGAATCAAGATGTCAAGCATAAAATATCATCGGAATGAGCTCCGTGTGAATTGTAAATGTGAAAGTAAAAAGCGTAAAGCATTAGTACAAAGTGCACCTAATGGTGTCCTTCGAATTATTGCTCAGGTAGGTTAAAAAGTTTTAAATTGTAACTTTAAACTCTCTCCTCCTCAGAAGCAAAGATTACGCTCTCTCAACGTAACCTATTAATCGAAAAAGATGGTACTCTTTTACCTCTATTATTAGCACTATCTTAAGTGGACTCGCTGCAAGTTTATTTAACCGATAAAATGTCTTCGCAATTTCAAAAGATGGTACACATTCCTGGAAATGCAAGTACACAAACGTATTCCATTATGCAGTCTGTAAAGTCTAATCAAACGCGTATGGATAAGAAAATGAATGAAATTTTAAAACGAACTGATCATTCTACAGAAGAAAAATGGAAAATGTATCAGCATGCATTACATCGTTATTTAGAATATAGTCCACTATCACAAAAACAGTTTTCTTGCCCGTTTACAATTCTCAATCAACAAATATGTTACCCATGATTCAGTGTATTATTAGTTAAGTACAAATATCATTTCCTAAAAAGATTAAAGTATTATTAAATCTCCTGCAGGCTTCCAACCGAATCAGCTGTGATCAGACTGGTGCAGTATCTATAGAAAACAAAGTCATTTCTGCTACAAATATTACTGATCTTATTAATGACGTAGTAAGAATTCGAAAGTCTTCTAAAATGAAGTTGGCATTAAGGAATTTCAAGAATTATTACAAAATCAAATATCACGTTAGAATTATTAATTTTCAGTACGGTGCAGATTCCAGCTTCATCAATGCCATAAAGCCTAGTAAAGTAGTAGAGAAGAAGAAGCATAGCAGCAGGAAAGTAATAAAGACAAATATTGTTCTTAAAGGAATCAAGAAACATTTTCTTCACTTTTTAAAAATTATAAGGAATACAAAGTTACATAATGTTACTTCATAAAATTTATTATGCTTATGCAAATTGGGATCTTTAGGTAGTATCTCCAAATTAAAAAAAGAAAACAGGTATTTCTAAAAAATAACGAAATGCTTAGCTTCAGAAGATACGTATACTTTAAATGTTTATGCACGTAAACATTTTCCTCGTAAAGAATATCATGTTCCTTCACCTAATGAATTAGTACAAATGGATTTAGCAGATATGCAAAATGTGTCAAATTATAATGACGGATATAAATATATATTAAATAGTGATGTTTTAGTCGATATGCAATTTGTATTCCTCTTAAAAATAAAACAGGTCCTATCATTGCTTGCAGACAGGATGTAGGTGCTTTGTGCTCCTGGCTGTGAAACGTGCAGTGTTTGTGCGCGAGTGCAAGTATTTCTTTGCAGTATAATGTCTATTATAGTTAGGAAAACACCTAATAGTAACCTACGAAATCAAACACACAGAGTTGACGCTTTTTTACATGAAATACTAGCAGAAAAGATACAATACCTGAAATTAAAATTTTGTCTTTGGAAATAGATTTTTATAACAAAAATTGCGTTCATTAAAACTAGTCCTCTCATTGCAGCTGAAAAAGCAGTTCAACAGTGCAGTGGTGAACTCCTTTATGATGAAGGAAATCTAATGCAGGAACTTCCAATAACTAATGAAAATAACGGTCAATATTAAGTTGTAGGGTCTGTACTCCCTTTGGAGCCTAGCGATCAACAGGTTACCGAACTATATAGTCAATACGGAACGATTCAATCGGTCAAACGAAGTTATTATTCTCCCAATTATACTTTCCATATATACAACTGGAAATTAATCATAACATACTCAAAAGTGACCAACAAACTGCCATATTATTTATCAGCTTACGGGCTAAAACTGCAGATCTTCACCAACTTTTCCCAGCATGAGTGTCCACATTGTAACAGCATATATTTTGACGACTCGAAATGTGAATATGATGCTGCTCGAGAAGCAGTAGAAACTTCAATTAAAGTTCCTTATAGTTTTCAAGCAAACTCAAATCGAGAAATTCCATTATCAGAGAATACCTTCCAAGTTATTAAACAATCGTGTAAAAACTGTAGTTTAACTGCTATAGAACCAAAAACTGGCAATAGTGCATTATCTGTCACAAAAGATGCAGTAGCGTTATCTGCTGCTTTCGTAGCTTCCTCGGAATTTATGCAAAAGACACAGGTGCAAAAACACAAAATCGACCATTTCAATCTGACGCATTACTTAGTAGCGGTGACGAAAGTGTTCCCTTAAGCCAAGTTGCTTCGCGTATGTCTGTGGTGTCTGAAGTAGAAGCTGATGTTGATGCAGAATGCATTCCCTCAAATGATAACGTATATGCTGCAACTTCTAGTGACGAAAATGAAATAAGAGAAACATTTGCTATTCCTTCTAGTTTCTAGTTTTGAAGTAAAAAACGCATAAAGAAAAAGTAATAATTGACAAAGAAAAAACCAACAAAAAACCAAAGTTATACAGGTGTGAAGTTTGAATCCACAAACCCTTAAACTAGTGTCTTCAATATTTCTTGTACATTCAGTGTTGTTGCCGGATCTACACTCAGTAACATTATTGAAGTTGAAGATGTGATTGCCGAATCTTATTTAAATTTCCTTTCAGCTTGATTAAGGTAAGTACTTGGTTTTGTTTAAATTATACAGAACAAAATGCTTGTGACAACTTTAAAGAATAAGAACGTGGAAATGATGTCGTGTTTTATAATGGCAACGTTAAATATTGCCACCTTTAACCTTAATAATATACAATTGCATTATAAAATTCAAGTACTAAATATTTTTTTTACTTTTCATTCAGTTCACGTGGCATGTCTCCAAGAGGTATCTGACGCTAGTATAGGATTGCCAAATTATACCTTATATATTTCACATGTCTTCAAGAGTACTACCGCAAATGCTGTCGAAGTGCCAAAAGATTTAATATTAACAGATATAAAAGTACACAATTCGAGTCGTCTCATGTCAGGCATAGTGCAAGGTATCGGAACTATATGCGCCCACCTTTCTTCTGGTACAACAAATAAACTAGAAAGAGAGAAATATTTTAGAGACATTGTCTCCGTGGAATTACAACGGTTATGGCCTAAGCCCATCACTTTAGGCCTTGATACAAATGCTACCTATTCAGTTCTTGACACCAGTAGTAACTCAAATTTACTCAAATTTGAGCTCTGTATTTGTGACATTTAAAAATGAATTTGAATTATGCGACGCATATCAGTGTAGCAACCCTAATAAACATCAGTCAACATATATTTTCCCTACAGGTTGGTCGAGAATCGACTTATATTAACCACGGAAATTCTGAAAAACAAGATTATTTGCACCTCAGTGTTTCCTCGATATATATCATATCATAGTGCTGTGTTTAATACAATTATATATGATCTTACTACCTTTCTCCGATACGATTTTGTTTGGCATCTTAATAATAGCGTACTAGATGAACAGGATTATCTTATGGAAGTCAAGAACATTATACCAAGTGCGTTACGACAATACAGTTATAAAAACAACAAAATACAATGGTGGTTAAATCTTAAAAAAGAATAGTGTACTATTCGAAGCTATAATCTAAACAAAAAAGTGGATCAAAAACAACAAATTGCATATTATTATAATTTAATTCAACAATATCACATGAGAACCATACAGGTTGAAAATGTTATTCAAAGAGTTAAAAATATATTATGCAGTATACAAAAGTAAACAAATTCAGGTTTTATACTAAGATACAATTAGCCATATATTGGAATAAACGAACCTGTCAAAAATATACACGAAATCAACGAACGAAAACGCGGTATGCAAAAAAAATTATCACTCAATTTGAAGTACATAATGGTATAATTCACACAGCAAAAGCTATTTCGTCTGCAATATATCAGCATTATCTACATCGTTTTAAACAAACAGATCCTCCTTTGATACACATGGTAACTCCTTTAATAACATCCCAACTATACCGCAATATATTATTCAACAATTGGACAAAATGATCACCCCTGAAGAAGTTAAAACTACTATAAATTCCTTAAAACCCATGTTATCCCCTGGGGTGGATGGGGTTTCTTCACCGTGGTATATTGCTCTGCAGGAATATTTAATCCCTATTCTCACGGAAGATTATAATGAAATATGGAATCACTCCAATATTCCTAAGCAATTCTGTGAAATTAAAGGAATATTAACTCCGAAAAAAACAGCTGGTAATACTGCAAATAAATAGCGAATGCTGTCACTATTAAATAGTGACAACAAGATATTGCACAAAAGCTTTCTAAGATTCTTTACCTTATATATTGAATCCTTATCAAGGGGAACTACGTGCTATTCCTGACGCGGCGTTAATTTAGCTAGTTTTCGTGAAGCACTTCACTAACTGCCCGAGCACTCTTTCTGAGAAATGTGCAATGGTTAGTTTTGACTTTCATCAAGCATTTGATTGTGTAAAAATAGACAGTTTACGCAATTTGCTTACTAGATACAAATACTCTCCCTCCCTTGTTAACCTAATATATTGTTTGCAGAAACAACGCCAATTGATACTTCATATAAATCGTCAAAAGCTCAGTACTATTCCCATGCATAATGGAATTGAGCCAGGTAATCCGGCGAGCAGCCAACTTTTTTCTTTGCTGATCACTTCCATGGTTAATCAAATTTAAATATCTTTAAAAGAAATCTCTTGCAATTTCTACTGCTTCAAAATAATGTCACATATTGATAATCTGGCTTGCCTTGTAACTGAACCAAATGAATTCAATATAATAACTGTATGAAGTGTATTTATGAACTTTTCTTGTTATATGAATGTTTGTAACAACTAACTATTTTAACATAATTTGTTGAGGGCATGCAGTTTGGTCCAAGATCCGGAAATTAACTTTGTTTTCTATTGTGTCTATTTTACTTTCCAGAACTTTGTATTACAGCATCCTTGGTAGATGTCATGGTTTGTTAGCAGCTAACTATATTAATGATTTTCGAGATGCAGATTTGAAGTACAATATACTTACGATTAATTGCAGATGTACTACAGAATTGCGGATAAGTGCAAACTTGTAGATCTAAATGGTTATGTATTTCCTAATATTATAATTACCATATGATGAACGACTTGGCTCATACATAGGTGCAATATAATAAATGTGGATCCACTTTCGATATTCTACCGGTCGTATTTCTTTATTTATATGTTTAACTTAATAGATCCGAACCCAAATAATAGCGAAACAAGTTGGCTAACGAGGTTGGTCAGTCTATGAAACCAGGATTATCAAAGCGGATACGCGAAGTATATGA